>JAQQZR010000004.1:8983264-9007111 GCA_030068235.1 Notoglanidium macrostoma
GTGTGTGTGTGTGTGTGTGTGTGTGTGTGTGTGTGTGTGTGTGTGTGTGTGTGTGTGTGCCCGAACTCCTCTAAGCCGGTTCTCTTACCTTTTGAATATTATATGGTTGGATACACACTCATATGGAGGTATATGTTTTTGTTTACGCGTGTGTGTGTACCAGCCGTGGCAGCGTGCACTCTTCTGAGGGTCTGGCAGCCGACGAAGGAGACGACGGGGAGCAGACACGCCTGGAGGCTGAAAGGAAGCTGGAGGAGCTGAAGAGGAGGAGAGACGAGACGGAGAGCGAGGAGTTTGAGAGGATGAAACAGAAGCAGCAGGAGGCTGAGGCCGAGCTGGGGGAGCTGAAGAGGAAGAGGGAGGAAAGGAGGAAGGTGCTGGAGGAAGAGGAGAGGCTGAAGAAGCAAGAGGATGCTGAGAGGAAGGCAAAAGAAGAGGTGTTGTTACTTTAGCATCACGCATTCCTTCCTTTTATCTGATTGGTTTGTTTAAGATTGATTTGTGCCTTACTGAATGTTTTCTGAGGAAAATCTTTCCTATATCATTTCTCTATTTAACTTGGCTTTCTTTTCTGGCTCTGGATCAACTTTTAGCCTGAGAATTTAACCTCTATGAAAAGGACGACATTCTTTGCATTCTCGCACCAGCCCTCGGTGTCCGTACGTCCTCAATTCTTTTTTAAATAAGATAAAATTTGACTGGGCCTCTGTCACACTACATACATTTCCATATTAGGGCTTTCCCTTTTAACTCGCCGTTCCTGTGACAAGCCGGTATGACCCCGGATAACACATTTTTTTAGAATCACTTTCACACTAACGGTGCCTTTTCAACCCATAGTCCAAATTCGAATAACCACTTTCATTATGTGCGTTACAGATTACAGCACGGCAGCATTTAAACGTTTGCTCAGTATGCAACAGCTCAGCCGTATTTCTCTATTACATTAAGCAGATCTCCCCACAGCCTCATGCAGGCTTTCAGCTTTGAGCAGGCGTTAACCGTGCCAGACTGCACACACCGGTCAACTCGCTTGTTCTCCGCATTGTGGTACTAACAAGCGCCTTGTTCCTAATTAAAAGGTGGAGTAAATAAAGAACTAATTAGATACCGCAAGGCCCCGTGTCTGACGGCTAAGATCCGAGCCAAGAGCCGCCGCAGGCTGAAAAAGAGCAGCTTTATGATTCCCCAGCTGAGATGGAATTCAATGCTTCATTAGCATGCCGCTTTCTGAGGAGCCTGTTAGTGTGTGTGTGTGTGTGCGTGTGTGATGTAATGGAATAGGGTTTGTTTACTCCTTGTGCAGGAGGAGAAGAGGAGGATGAAGGAGGAGATAGAGAGGAGGAGAGCGGAGGCAGCTGAACGGAGGCAGAAGGTCGGGGAAGAGGTAGATGGAGAAGCCAGCAAGCCCTTTAAATGTGTGAGCCCCCGAGGATCGTCTCTGAAGGTGAGCTCCCACTCATTCAGTCCATTTCTTCCCGGTTTAATTTTTTTTTACTTTTTTCCTGTGTCGGTGTACTGACTGACTCACAGGAACACACTGGCTCCACCAATGCCCACTCTGCTGTCTCTATCATTTAATGAGAGGAAGAACAGCTTATCGGAATGAAGAGAAAATTGTTTGCAAGAAAAATGTGTGTTTGTCTCTGGCCATTCTGGGTGGATGCATTTGCTCAAGTGTAATCTGGTTAAAGGCTGTGTTGTGGTTTGCTTACACAGTATATATATATAAATATAAAAAAATAAAAAGGCCACGTACAAAGCTGTGCATTGTGCTTCTAATATACTGTATAGCCATAACAGAATCGACGTTTTTAGATAAAGATAATTTATCTTTAAAAGGGCTACATGAAACCTAGATTTCCAGGAAACATCAGGCATGCGCATATAGATACCTTTGTGAACGTGTACCGCGTCACCGCCAAAAAAAAAAAAAAACATATCATGTAAGAAGACTCGCAAAATGAAAACCGACAAAATGGACACCCTGGTTGCTAACGCATGCATCGCATGTTGCTCTGAAGGACGGCAAACACTCGGTCAGCTGTAGCGTGCTTCCATTGCCGTTTTGTTGCTCTGCTGGTGTTTTAATGATTTGTGCTACCATAGCGTGAATAAATGCTACCTAGAGCAGAGAATAAACTCAATTTTAGCCTAAGACCTAAAGTTAACCCTAAAATCATAACTTTACAGCACTCCGTGCACGCGTATAAGCAAAAAGCCACATGAATTCTGATCTGAGCGTTCTCATTCCTGTCGCATCGCCATGAATCAGATACGTATCACGTATGAAAGCGACTCGGATCTTATTTGAAAAGATTGGATTTGCGTGTCCATATAGCCCTGAAAAGATCAGATCTGTGTCCCATTAAGGCAAAAGAAATCAGATTTGGGTCACTTCAGCGTTCTTTATAACATGGAAAGCGAAATAAACTTCCATAAACATTCATAAAGGTTTATGCCAATAGGCATCAGCTGTCTTTGTTAATACTGTTATCAATTTGATATAACCCATGAGTCAAGTGCATTAGATTTTCGTTGATATAAGGTTGTGCTGTAACACAGTGAGTATGAGAACATCCTGACAACTAACTTTGCAGCTCATACTTCTGGTATGACAGAATGTAAGTCACATGGTGGTGATGTTAACATGTCAAACATTAAAACTCATTTCGTGCATTATATATATATATAAAAATTAAAAAAAACCCGTTATATAAAGCTGTCATTGTAGTGTCATGGAATTGTCATAAGTAATCATAAAAATGTTGGCAGCCATGTCACTTCATCACCATTATGTGACTTTGACATGGCAGAAGTAGACTGAGGTACAAAATCAGCTGTCAAAAAGTTCTGATATAAGCCAGGCTGGAAAGTGTCCTGCCTTATGTCATCTCAAATATATGTCACATGAATGTCAAATTGACATCAGTCTTTAAAAAGTCTTCATCAGTCTTTATGACCGCTGACGCTTATTCAGTGTAAGCTCATTTCAGTTATTTTTGAAAAGCCTTAAGCTTTCATATTATTATACAGTTATTTGTTTTACAGCATATTCTTCTGTAATTGCTATGAAGTTTTCAGTACCTAGAGTTAAACTCTGTCGTTATTAGAGTGAAGAATGTAATGCTGGGTCCACAGACAGGTCCTGGGAGTTCAGGAACCTTTTCCATTATGTCACGAAAGTCTAAGATATAATCCCGTTAAGCCAGTAATACATTCGTTAAGTGTATAAGCAGGGTAATTAACAGGAAAAAAAACTCTCAGCTGGGACAGAAGTAGCTGAAGTAGGTACTTCCTAATATATATTTGCTCACTATTTCATTATTAGCAATATGACAGGTTTACTAAACTGGTTAGTTTACAGATTAATTGAATAAACACTAACTACAGTCTGGCTATCCGGACGTTTGAATAACGTTGTCCATATCCTCAGTTTGCATGTTGCTTTGTCTGAAAGGGTTTGGAATTAAATGGTGGGAAAAGACTGACCGTATCCTCTCTCTGTCCACAGTTTTACTTTGTCATCATGTTCACTGTATGTAGCGCATGCTGTGTGGTCTTTAGGTGTGAGATTTAATGTCCTATTGCTATTTTTATGCACTCGATGGTTTTATCTTTATTTAGTGTTTGTATGCGTGTGCGTCAGTCTGGGAAAAACCCATTAGATATCACTGCAGCTGAATTTTGGAAAACATTTTGGTCACAATCAGATTTGTCCGAGTATAACATAGCTTAACAGCTCTAATGCAAGACACCATATATATATATGTTTGACCAAATCAGTGTGGAAGAATTTTTTATTAACCTTTCTGGCGATTGCCATGCAAAGATCACATTAGGTAAGGAGCCATTTTTAAAAAACGACCAATCTGCTTAAGGATATCTAAAACCTTGTTAGCGAAGTGTGATTTGCTTACACGGTGAATGGCAGGCTTTGAATCAGTTGGTGAATAAGGTAATGTACATGTCATAGCGATATGTACATACTGTATGCGTAATCAATTCATTTTGTAATCAGATGCCAATCAGATACCGTCTGTAAAAGCTCCTGTGCTGTAGTCAGACTGCGTTCTTTAAATTTTGGGTGAAGTTTCTTCCATTTCAGTTTTTTGGGAGTTTAAAATGCTACTTGTGATCGAGATGCATGTAAAAGAGGATTTCAGTTCAGGAAAACAAACATTTTCCAAAACATTATATTGTGGAAAATGTGAAAATCTGACCATGTGAAATGTTTCCCAGGCCACCAAACATGTATCTAATTTCTGTATTACTGATTGGAAGATTTGCATGTTTTGTCTAAACATGGACAGCGTTCTCCTTTTCTTCTGTTTTTCGGTTTGTGAAAGCCGCTATATGAAAAGGACAGAATGAGATGAAGTGTTGCTGCTTCCATCAGCGTGTCAGTACTGAGGGAATGCAGGAAGGCCATTAGCCTAATAGGATTACTGTAACCACATTTGAACAGAGCTGTTTCAAACATGCCAGAGAATGGGGAATTTCCTGAAGGGAGTATTTTAGGAACTCCCACATTCGCTAGCTTCAACAGAAGGAGGGGATGGGATGGCTGAGGAGAGAGGGGGAACGTGTGTGTGTGTGTGTGTGTGTGTGTGTGTGTGAGTGGTGTTTGCTTTGCGAAAACACTTACCCCCCTCTTAGCCCTGTTGTCATATATCATAAACATGCTGTAGTTCCCACAGAGATCCTGGGCTGAAAAAGGGTCCTGCTTTTCCTGGCCCACTGACAGACTAAAAAGAACAGACTAGTCTCTCTGCATCTCAGCATAGTTAAGTCCAAAAGGGAACCAGTGTGAGCTTGTGTGTGTGTGTGTGTGTGTGTGTGTGTGTGTTTCCACATGACCAACACAGTGAGTTTTCCATCCATTATCTGATCTCTCTTCCCAGATTGGTGAAAGGGCAGAATTCCTCAACAGGTCAGCGCAGAAGAGGTATTTTTACAGATTTCTTTTTACAGAATTCCCAGAATCAGAGCTTGTCTATGCAGCACACAGGAGCAAGTTGACATCACTCGGATGTACCCAAATATGTGATTTAGCTAAATGCAATTCTACATGCATAAAAAATCCCATTTATATGTTTATTCACAGCACCATCAGCAGTTAGTTTGGTCAAGACCAGTGGTATTTATTGTCTGGCGTGTGTCTCTGTGTTGTGTATGTCAGTTCCGTGAAGGCGTCTCACTCTCCCCTGGTGTCAAAGATTGATAACAGATTGGAGCAGTACACCACGGCTGTGCAGGTGAGCGCACTCAGTGTTTCACCACTACTCCCACAGCTGCACAACGCATGTTATGATAGCAGAATCATGGAGTGTGAACACGGCAATAGCAGAATGTCATGACTTCATTACGTCATAAGACTACCTTTAATAGCACATTGATATCCCAGTCAGACAGACTCACACAGAGGCCTAATACAGTGTGACAATAATCTAAATCATATTGGTTTGCATATATAAATATACTCTTTGCTTTTATCACTTCTCCTGAAAGCTTTGTCCTCTCTTAGTTGTAATATTCTTCCTGACGTCTCCGTTCTTACTATTTTCTAAGTTCTAAGTCTTGGGACATTCTTCTTGACATTTCTGTTATTACTATTTCATACACCGCCTTCTTTAAAACGCATCAGCTTGGAATGTTTGACATGTTTGAAATGTTATTATTTTGGTTTTTTAAACAATTTTTCTGCTGAGTATTTCGAAATGCACTCACGGCTTAGTTTTAACCGCTCGAAATTTTTTTTTGTACATGAATTGTAAATAAAGACAAAATTTCCTTTTTCACCAGAAAGAACGAGGGATGCGAACTTTCGCATTCAATTGCTGCTAGCCAAGTATATTTGCAAATATTAGCTCACAGTGTTGGCTTGCTTGATTAGTTTTGCTGTATTTTTTTATGTCGCTCTATTAAACAAAGATGATGATGTTATAATTGCAATGGAAAAATATGTCCCTCTTATAAGTGTACTGAACTTATGAGTATATAAGAAAGTACATGTCATAATGTATTATGGATTATAATATTTTTCAGTTCATATTTAGGCATTTAACAGAGCCTCCTATTTAAATACATAGAATGTAGTTTTTATTGAATTCCAAAATTATATATATATATATTATAAGAATAAATATCAGATAGAAATAATAAACAAAAGCCTATAGCAGACATCTTCAGGATGTGTGTGTCACTGGAATGGTGGCATCAGAAGTGTACACTTTGTTGCCTATCTAGGAGACTAATACAGTATGCATATTTATGGAACAGCTACTTCAGTCAATACTGCATTAGTCACTGTGTCATACTGTCATACTTCCACGATGGGTGTATTTCCATGTGTGTGTATAAAAGAGTCAGAAAGCGAGTCACCCCATGGAGGTCAGCCAAGCTTTTATTAAAAAACTGCCAGTATGATACAAATGCAGCATTTTACACTCCTCCATTAGTCATTTTGACATATACAACCTCTCCGAGGTTTTCACTGTCAGTCCATCTCTCTTTAAATCCAACTCTCTTTTTCAGAGTAATAAAGATGTGCGCTCACCACGCGTGGCTGCAATTGACCTGCCCGTGGTTTCTGATGGCGTGCGGAACATTAAGAGCATGTGGGAGAAGGGCAACGTTTTCAGCTCCACCATCAGCACACCCTCCAGCAACAAGGTCAGCAACATTCAGTCACAGAACACCGATGACCAGGAAGTCCCTCTTTCCCGTCTTCCTGTCCACTTTAGCGCTCTGACCTTTGACTCACAGGGAGTTTTCTCTTTTGTTCGCAGGATGCAGCTGGAATAAAGGTGGGTGTCGCAGGCCGCATCAATGATTGGCTGAACAAAACACCGGAGGCGAGCAAAACGCCAGGAGGAAGACCTGTGGTAGGCTACAAGTGCTGACTATAACGCTCACAATCAGTTTGCATGCCTCTGTGTATTGTTCGTTAGATTAGGGCATGAGCTGACATGCCTTTTGTAATAAGCTGTCTAGTTGGCACCACCTAGTGGCCTTGCTTTGTTCACTGTTCTTTACTGATGTTAGGAATGCCGGGGTTAGATGGCCTTTATGTAGCTGTCCTTTGGACCATTTGTTATGTTACAGCATGCCATCATGTGACACTCATGCTTCATATATGCTATACAATTCAGTTTCAGGGTTACTATAGATATCTCTTCTCTCCAGTAAACTGCTTAGTTTAAAAGTGCAATTTGTACAATGTAATGTTTTTAGATTAATACAATTATGTCATTTTAATGGTACTGTTTAAAAAAACTGTGATTAGCAATATTGCTGTGAAGTAGGTCTCATTGGTTTGCGTTTTTCCAGCCTTGAAATAGGCCCCAACCCCCCCAACAGAAAAGAATGATTCAGTTTGAAAGACAAGCCATGAGGCATATATAGTTCTTCAGAGGGAGATTTATTTGGTCTGAGGAAAAGGGAAGGCTTGTCACTGTCATTACCTTTGCAGTTCAACTCGCAGGCAGCGGAGGCTTCTAGAAATTATGACCTGCTTCTTTAAACACTGGTTCTGTAGTTCCAGCAGGTACGCACTAGGAACTCCTTAACACGGAGCGTGCTTTAGAGCTTGACAATCAAAACAGAGTCACTGTAAAAACTGGCATTTTCAGGTGTAATGTGCAGCAGAGTGATTAAACCCATGATAGTCCCTTTTTATTGTTTTTATAAAACCATGACAAAAACAATATGTTTGATAAATAATTCATTTAATTCATTTTAATAATACTCACAATAATAAATTCTCCAACAGTGCAGTCTTGTCTGTTAACGCTAAGCTTTGGTTGCTATGCAACATAACGTACAAAGATTAAGGCAGTCGGTGGAGAGAACAATGGCTGAAGTGGAATGGTTTTATTGGTTTAAAGCCTGGTGCATCCGCCTATCCATTATCTACACCACTTATCTGTCAGGGTTGCAGGGAAGTTGGAGCCAATCCCAGCTGACTTTAGGTGGGGTACACTCTGGACAGGTTGCCAGTTTGTCGCAGGGCGGACACGGAGTTGAACAGCCATTCACACTCACACCTATTGGCAATTTAGAGTAGCCAGTTGTCTTTTGACTGTTGGTGGAAACTAGTGTGCTCAGAGGAAACCTATGCAGGCATTGGGAGAACATGCAAACCCCACACCGAAAAGCCTCAGCTGGCCAACAGGTTCGACCCCAGAATGATACCACCTGATACATTTAATACAGAATTCAATTATTCTGATATGGTCACAGGTGTGTTAATATATTGAAGACTCCGATTGTAGAACTGAAAGGTTATTTTATACCCATAGACAATGGGCACTTAGCTGTTTCCTCCCTGTGTGTCAATGGCTGGTTTCATGTGTCACAGAGGGTGCACATGCTTGCCCCGGTTGGTAGCTGTCAAGTGAGAGGGGAGAGCTGGGTAGTGGATGGGAATTGCAAATTAAAGGAGAAAATGGAAACCAGATGGAAATATAACATGCTTGTTAATCCTACCTAAAAAAAAAAAAAAAAAAAAAAAAGAACAAGGCTGTTGTGCAACAGCTTTCTTCAAAATTCTAGATAGGATACGGTTGTTGGAAATGCTGGAAATCTGAACACCTACAAACAATGTACCATTGTTCTAGCATCAGCCAAAGGCGTGTTAAATTGCCCATGATGTCCGATATGCTGAATATTTTCTCTGTTTGTCCTGTGTCTGCTTAAGTTTTCCCCTGTTGCCTAGATCAGTTCCTCAGCCTTGCTTTCTTCTGGGCTATTCTCTTCTGTCCCTTCTTCTCCTTTGTCTGTCTGAGGAACAGGTAGGAGTAATGCCTCTGTGGCCCTCTTCTCTTTCTCTCAGTGTGTGTTCTTCGCTTTTCTTGTGATCTGATTTTTAGGTGTGCATCTATTTGTTCAAACATGTTGCCTTAGCCCTGTGCGTGTGACATTGCTCCGCCTCTTCCTTCTTCAGGACCTGAAACCTGGCGATGTTACTGGCAAGCGCAATCTATGGGAAAACAAAAGCTCCACTGCAACCAAGGTAACCTTCTATCTAACTGCAGTATCGATTATGATCTATTTTGCACTCCAGTTTCTTTACTTACCCCAGGGAGGATTTTTAAAATGTTTCTTCCTGATAAAACAGCCAGTGTGTTTCGGTTTGGACGGTGTCATCTTAAAAATCATCACACCGGTTGATGTAATCCTTAGTATTTCAAGATAAAGAACGATAAGAAGTGAATGGTGCCAGTTAGCTGAGCAGTAACACTGTGTGTTTTTGTTTAAAGACTTCTTCCTGCTAGTTGTCTTCAGATTTGGCTCCTTGAGGAGGTAAATGTTACTTTATCCTAAAAGGGATGCACAGTTGATACTGTTCACATGATCACGGAGCAAATTCACTTGCTGTGTGATGTAATGCTTTTGACTGTTAGCTTTTTGCTGCCTCTCTGTGAGTGTATGACTCTTGCGCTTCTCTCTCTTGCTCACTGGCATGGAAGGGGGGGTGGTTATGGAATGCTAAATGTTGCTAGTCACTTTTAAGGGCTGCAAGCAGTTTCTAAAGCCTCCTGTTTGTTTAATGTGCCATGCAGGGCTTAATTTGAGTACTGTACAGTCCCCACAAGTGCTTGCTCTACTTTTATTCTTCCATGTTCTGTCTCCACACACACACACACTTGCACAGATAATCTCCAGGTCATCCTGTTACCTTCTATTTTAACACAACCCCTTGTAGTTGCATTCGGCTCCTACACTAACAGACACACACACATTCGCGCATATCCTGAACAGCTGCCAATATAGCCGATAGCATCAGCCTCTGCCATGTATGCTAAAGCTGAACAGACATGCCCTAGCCTTGACTCTCCTGCATGAAGCCACATATTTGTACAGGGATGATGTTTCTCAGATAAAGCAACACAGCCAAGATATTTATTTTGATGCTCTATCGTTGGCAATATCCATGTTGGACATGGTGCGAGGCAGCACAGGCACGTACCAGCCATGGTAAGGCCAGGCCAAGGCTGAGCTTAGCTACACACTGCAACTGTGACCTGAATTTAATGCTGAGGGACTAATGAAGGGAAAGCTGTGTTAATGGCAACACTGATTGAACAAAATGTTTGGTTACAACCATAATTCCAAATTCAGCATTTCATTACACCAGCCAGGATTGGCTAGGGCTTCCACCTGCCTTACGTCCCACAATGCAACATGGTTTGGATTATATATTCAGGTTTTGTAAGCGCCCCTCTTCCTCGCTCTGTAGCAGGAGGGTGGTGTGCTGAGATACCTAATACATTCTATCAGAGAAATGGGGATAGAGTGGTAACTTAAACTTCTCTCTCGAACCTTAGCTCTGGTGTCTCACTACAGGATATTGTGACAACCGTATTGCCGATCATGTTTATCTCGAAGGCTGTTGCTAAATGTAGCCAATCTAATTGAAATGGTTATTTGTGGACTTGTCTGTGGCGATGCAGTGCATATATCCTCAGTATTCTCAGAAAGCTGAAGTTGTACATTTATTTGTCATACACAAAATGTCAGAGACAGTCATACATAGAAATGCTTGTAAAGCTGTTTACGTGAACGCACCTTGAGATATGACTTATCCAGTGTTTTCATATTGAGGATGAGATAATAAGTACCATAGCTGCATACCACAAAGCAGGCAAGCGTTTATAAGTAAGGCGGAAGCAGTGTGCCCCTTTCATGGTAAAACGGATGTGTCAAGGTGTTGACTAACAGTCGTGTTTCAAGCTGAAATGGCAGCAAGGACTACTTCAATGGTAGAGAAGGCTTTACACTTTAGCGGTTCCTCTAAAAATGTTAAAATCACTTGAAAAACACATTTAAGTGAACCTGATGCCACAAAACGCTCCTCAAACATACTCTACTTGCCCACTTGACCATCTAATCATTGCCAAAAAGTTGTATGGCAGAGATTAGATGGTCAGTTGGGCACGATTATGGTTGGAGCTAAAGTCTTCATAGAGGTAGATTTCCAGGAACAGGGTTGGTGACCATTGTTGTAGATGATGCTCTAGCTTTTCTGTATAGTTACAGTAGTGTTTCTGGGTAGCCCTACTGTGGACACATTTATCCTGTCACAGCCCTGTCGGGATATGAACAAGCCATTGAGCGATAACTTTTAGGTCTAACAGGAGAAAAATGTGCACTAGTGCTTCCACCCCATTGAGAGCATAACAGTCATTCAGGGAATAAGGAATGTTGCAGTACAGACACTTTGTCTTTTTTGAAGAGCGCCATCTCCCTTCTTTTATAAATTGCCCATAGAGCTGTCACGTCATTGTGGACTTTCCAGTCTCCCTAACGTGGCATCGCTCAAGTTGCCAGATCCATGAGTGGCTGTCCGTGACATGAAGCAAGAGCCGCAGCAAAAGATCAATCCGTGTGCCAGCACATGCAGATGGCAGGAGTGCATATCCGCCTGTTTATTGATATAACTGACCACTGTAGTGTTATCCGTCCTGACTGAAATGAGACTTCATGAAACCATTAATGAAAACTCCATGTAGAGGCAACCCAGGAGTCTGTGAGAGGGATCGATAAGAATGTGAATGCATGCATCTTTCAGGGTGCATAATAATGTGCATCACATTCATAGGTCAACATACTGAACTTTCATTATTTCTACGTTCAGCGCATGTAGATCTAATATTGGTCGGAAACCCCTTTCTTTCATTGCAGTCAAAAAATCCTCGGGTAAAACCAACACCAGCACTCCTCAAAGACTCTTCATCTTTGTCATGGGTCTTTATTTATAGCGATCACATTTATTGAAGTAGGGCATTGGGACAGTACTACTTAGTTTTAAGAGTGTTTGTCTGTCTTTCTCTTCATGAGATTGTGAACTGTGGGTACCAGTGCTGCCCAGTTTGTAGCGCAGGTAGTGTGGCTTAGGAACAGGGTCTCCATGGAAATGTGTGAGTCTGATGTCTGTCTGGATATGAAAGCATGCTGAGATACAGGCTCGCCTGTTTTTTTTTGGTATCAGTGTCAAGTGGTTATGAGTATCCAGAAATCTTTTGCGAAAGTCACGTTCATCTCCGTCAAGTTCGACCCAATTAGTAGTCAAAAGGAAATCCTCAATATTCTCGGAAGGCAGAATGTCTCAAAATGTCTCTTTAGTGACAGCAATAAAGCTGTTTATAGTGAACACACACTGAGGTCTGATTTATCCAGAGTTTCAAAGGGAGGATGAGATAATAAGTACCATAGCTGCATACCACAAAACAGTTAAGGACTTATAAATAAGGCAGAAGCATTGTGACTCTTTCATGGAAAAACAAATGCGTCAGGTTGTTGACCAACAGTCGTGTTTCCGAAACCTGCATGACAAGCTGAACTTGCAACAAGGGATACTTTAATGGTAGAGAATGCTTTATGATTGTCAAGCAGTTCCTCTAAAATGATAAAATCACTGAAAAAGAGCAGCTGAACCTGATGTCATGAGCCACTCCTCATACACACTCTACTTGCCATCATAGTGGGATCTTGTAGATGATGCTGTCGTTCTTGTGTATAGCTACAGTAGTGTTTTTACTTATCCCTGCTGTGGACACATTTATCCTCACAATATCACAGCCCGATTAGGGTATGAATGAGCCCCCCCAGCCCGTCCTTATATCAAAAATATCAAAAATCCTTGTGTGTAAACTATGACCTGTTTGTGTTGCTAAAGTTGTTTAGGGGCAGAGCCAAAAAAAAGACTTTTGAGGACATGCTGAATGCGTGTGAATGGGTCTGTGGGCTAATGATTTTGTCTAGTCCATTAAATGAGCGACAATAAAGTTTTAAACGCATTATCATGCATTGACACAAACAATACTCACGAAAGTGCATTCTATTATATTGCAATAGAAATCTCATATAACCTTAACATGCAGCCCTACTTCTTACTCTCAAATACAGGAAACTGATATACTGTAATATGGTAAAGGAAATGTTTCATTTATCCAAAGGGGCTGAAATCAAGGGTTTATTACTCACTGACCTTTCTCTCCCACTGAACCTCTCGTTTTGTTTCTCTCTCTATATATATATATCCGTCTCTCTTTCTCTCTTTATCTGTCTCTCTGTCACTATCACTCACTTTCTACTTCACCCAGGTGACAAGCAGAGGAGAGAGCAAATCTGTTGCCAATGGTAAGAGAATTTGATAGCTAGTCGGTTCATGTTATAGTCAGCATTGTTTACGAACAGCGAGTGCGAGAGTGTGCGAGAGTGTGCGAGAGTGTGCGAGAGTGTGCGAGAGTGCGAGAGTGACTTTTCTACCATACATAGACCTGATGAGCCCATTCACACACCAGAGGGATAATCAGTTGAATACACTTCCGTCTAGTCTTTATACTCCACACATGTAGATCTACTGCAAACAAGAATTTCCTCATGTTTTCCTATTCTAAGAAAAAAAAAAACTGAAAATCTTACAAAACCTGTGTTACATTATAGAACTTCACAGCAACTATAAAGGTCTTAGGATGAGACATGTGACTTACCAAATCTATTATTCAACTCTCCAAAACTATTTATGTGAATGGAGATACTGTGGAGCTAGCAAAATGATTGTATTATTATTCATGTATTATTATGTAGTAAGTACTATTCACCCATTCACTAAATTTAGGAGCTAGAAATTAGGTTATGATACCTAAAATTTCATTCATTCATTCCACTTCAGTAACGGCTTTATCCAGGTCAGGGTCGTAGTGAAGCTGGAGCCTATCCCACTAACAGTGGATGTGAAGCAGGAATACACCTTGCACAGAACACCAGTCCTTCCCAGTGCACCATGCACACACACATTTACACCCTGATTTACAACTAGGGACAGTTTAAAGTAGCCAGTCCACCTACCGGCATGTTTTTGGAAACTGAAGAATCTCCTTTAATTTAGGTTAAAAGAAACCTTAAAACAAGCTGTGTCTTGTGTCTTATATACAAGTAACAATATCACCTACATTTTACAGTTTCATGCCCACACCACTACAGTTTCAAGCCACACTATAAATCACCATTCGTTCATGGGTCGTGCGTTTGAACATGCCTCTGTGGCATAGTGTTCTATTTTGAAAGCACCCCTTTTGTTCCATTATGGGAGGACACTGTGGCCTTCGGACATGCCGGACATGGAAAGATAATGTGCAGTGTGTCCACTGTGCATGCACCCACACACACACACACACACACACACACACATACACACATACACACACACATACACACAAACCACAGTCATCTTGTCCCCCATTGCCTCAGCCTGCATTCTAGACTTGGACAGGACTCGCAGCTGCCGGTTTGTCACATTATTGTGTCGGGTGACAAAAGCTTAGCAGGCTGACGTGTCACACAGGCAAGCATAGGAGAGCAGCTGTCCTCTGCTTCTGAATAGGCACATGCCAGTGACTAATGAGGCAAAAACACCTTTAAGTATGAGCCCAGAATTTTTTTTAGGCGTAAACGGCAATTGACAATCAATTATTTAAGAGAACGAAAATCATTCAGAGAATTCGATCATTTATAGCAACTTGTGAGGAACTTCCATTAACATCATTTTTAGTACATGAAATGAATGCTCTGCCAAACATAACCTTAGTAACCAAAAGAAAACCTTATGGCTCATTTTCTTTTTTAATTGTAGCTGCCGGTTTTTACACACACACTTGCATGTTTGTAAAAAAAAAAAAAAAAAAAAGACCTATTAAATAACACCCTTGCGTAAGAAAACGTAATATGAATTTATATTGCATTTGTTATATGTGCTATTTGCATATTTGTAACTCTCATTTCCTGACAGACTCTTTTATGTCTCCTCAGGAACGGGTCACTAACCTTTCCAAGAAGCCACAGCACCAGGGACCGAGTGAAAGCACCATATTCCTTTCACATGCATGTACTCATACCAAAATACCAAAAATAGTCTTTTATGTTTTTTATGGCCCAGACATATCTCAAAGATGAGGTAGAAAATAAAGAAAGTCTTATATTTTCACCATGCAGTCAAAGACCTCCAGACCGCATGGTCCTGATTACAGAGTAATGTTTCACATGAAGCCACATTTATAGTGTGAAATGTGGACATTTAGCTCAACTGAAAATACTGAGCAGTTCTAAAATGACCCATTTCCTTTAGCTAGATTAGACATATTTAAAGACCTTGCATAATTTCACTCATAATTTTAAACAGCTTATAATGTGTTGCTTTTTTAGAATCTCTTCTCTGCTAGTCACCCTTCACACCTTTTAATTTATAATTAAAGCTAAGCTTGACATATTCATATTTTATTCATGTTCACCAGTCCAGGGCAAAATATGGGCACCCATAGAGTAGTGTATTTTTTACTTTTTTTGTCAGAGTGACACATTTTTAATAGTGAAACTATGGTCTTAATAATATATGTTAGCACATAGTGTATGTTTTGTAATTAACTATATATTTTGTATGTTGCCACTTTATATAAAATGACATTCTTGCTTCTGCTCTCAATATTAAGATCGGAATACGGCCATTATAGACATTCATGATTATTATTACAGTATCTTCTTTTATTCATTTTTGTTTCAAGTGCTTTTTAGTCAGTATATTCAACATGATGTATCAGATTTCAAGTAGACATAAACGCTTTGCTCTGCGCTGAATAAAGGGACCATAAAATGAAAAAAAAAAGACTTTCACAAACATTTTTCTGCATATAATACTTGCTTGAGTTGCCATTATCATTTTCTAAGTGTGTTCAGTATGTAAAAGGACAGATGGCTCTAAGCCATTAATGTGGACCAATTATTGTTGTCTTTTTTTTTTTTTTGTTCGTTTCCACTTCTCAGCACTTCATTTAGAGTAGGACACTATCTGTTGTTAACAGTATAATTGGACTGTAGTATGTGCTGGTGGGCAGACGGTCAGTGGCTTCTTGTATCAGCAGGTTTCATAGGTTAATGTGACTGATGGTGTATGTGTTTGTGGCTTGTGTTGTGTTTTTGGGATCAATTTCCCCCTGATTTAGTATTTTGGTTCATGTTTTAAAATGTGAAAACGTCTGAGTCTGGGTTTTGGTCTTGACAATCAATTAAGAGCCAAAATTGTACTTTCTATATTTTCCATAATGAACCTTGACTGTATTGGGGCAATTCTCTGCAAATCATGCCAACATGAATTCTTTACCTTTTAACACTCTGACCATTTATTGTAACCAAGTTTCACACAGGAAATCTTTTTGAATATTGTATCATTGACTGAAAACTGCAATAAAGAGATCAATGTAAAAACCTTATGTGTTTTTTCTTATTGTACAATTATACATTCATCACAGTCTGTTATAACTAATTAGAATATAATGTCGGCAGCATTTCTTCCTAAAATCCTTTTTAGGCTATGTGTGTCTGTGTGTGTGTCCTTAACGTCCTCACAAAGATGATCACAAATCAGATCAGGCAATTTTAGCCTTGTGAGGACATTTGGACGGTCCTCACAAGGAAAGTTGTTTTTAAACAAAAGTAAGGGGGGGAAAAAAAAGAATCAAAAAGTTTCCTATTCATTAATGAGGTTAGGTTTAGGTGCAGGCATAGCATTAATTAGCTGCATCAATAATTGTCAATGGAAGGTCCTCACGAGGATAGTAGGACGTGTGTGTGTGTGTGTGTGTGTGTGTGTGTGACGCCATGCTAAACTTGTATCACCTTTTGATTGTCTCATGTACCACTCCCCCAAACCCTAACAATAGACCCAGTCTCACTGTCCAATCAGGGTGCAGCACATGAATGTGCAGGTCTGTATTAGGTGAGTGGTGTTAGAGTTTGCTGGATACTGTGTCCTGGACCCTTGAGAATAAGATCCTCTCTGTCCTTGTGGACGTCTCAGGTAAGAGGCAGAAAGATGCCCTTCTTTTCATGGTCATATTGAATGCCAGACTGGTCTAAAGTGTATGTCTCAGAGTAATTGATAATCACTTGAACAGCACTTCAGCTGCATGGTTATTGGCTTGCATTCAAGAGTTGTTATGTAACACTCCCAAAAAGCTTTGCAAAAATGGTGAGAGCCAAGGCCAGAGATTTAGCTCTGTATTACAGCCCAACTCAAGCAGCCAGCATGGCTTTGCGCTGATCTCTGACGAGACCAGCATGCTTTGGGGTTTTCACTTAATGCTGATTAATGCAGGTATTATCTACACCATTCCTACCACCAGCAGTCCTGTGATATCTCAGTCTTTCCACCCTGGCAGTAGTGGCTTAGTAAAGTACAACTTTTTCTAATACCTCTGAGAGATGGCTAATCTACTGCAAAGACAGGCTGGATTATGACTTGTGTTATTCTGATGTAGCATGATTAGATTCGCATTTCTAATAGCATTTGACGCATTACGATCTTCATTGGCTTTCAAGTACATGTTTCAGTTTATCTCATTACAGTGCAAATGAGGCCAAAGATATGCATCCAGAGTGCTTTAACAATATCTTAAGGCACCATGGTCATGAATCACATGAGTTTAACAAAACTAGTTCACCAGAGCATAATGAGCGGTTCATTAGTGTTTAGACATAAAACAATTGCAAATATACCAGCAATACCCTGGAAAGACGGTAGGGTGGTGTGTGAACGCATGTATGGTACACTGCTCTGACCAAATGGTGCATGTTTCAAAAATAGCCCACAAGGACACACTTGATTTACTGTGCAAATGAGTGAGAGGCTTGGATGAGATCAGCCAAGTTCATTGTCTGCAAGAGCAAATAGCACCTGTTCCAAACCATAGTTTATTATTCTTAAAAATAACCCCTTCTCATTATCCGCACAACACCTGCCTCGTCCTCTTTTATGGCCTGCTGATTTACTTCTTGAGTTATTGCCATAGAAACGTTGTGCACCATGTCGGTTTTTAGACCAGCGTACTTTCCTGTTCGGAGGATTGTGAAACCTAAGAACGTGAATTAATAAAGGTAATCTAATAATACTTTTTTTTAGAAACTCAGACAAATTGATTCCAATCATGTCCACAGGACGTAGTTCAATGGACAGTGATGTTGCCTGAACAGACCTTTGATTGATTTTGTATTCTTTCAATGATGACCAAAGGTTTACCAAAAAGATTACCAGGTTGTCTGTAAAATAGGCACAAATATGATTTTTCTTTAAAAGCTGGTAGACAAATTATTTTAAAATGTTGTTGTAACCGATTTGTCTTTTATTGCACTCAGGAACTGTGTAGCCATGGCTGATACAGAGGAAGTGGTGGAGGAGGAAGTGCAGTAAGTATCATCATACTGCTACGTTATCTTTATCATTTTATTGCCCACTGTAATACTAGCTTTTTCTCACCTTACTTCTCCTTCTGTTTATATGTTTTGCTCTGATTCCGCAGGGAAGAAGGTAAGGTTGCTGGAAAGTTTACTTTTGAAATCTTCTCTGCTTGATTTCTTGCTTATTAATTAACTATTATTTATCTATTAATTAATATTCCTGTATGAAAGGGGAACGGATCCCTTCTGAGTTTAAGCTTCTCAACCTTCTCTTGTGGCTTTAGATCGTCCTCTGTAATCATAAGATGTATACAGTATGTATAGAATGAGCACAGATTAAATAGATATTGTTTACAAGTAATTGCTGAGAAATGCACACATTTAGAAAAAAGGCTAGTTAAAGGTTCTTAGCTTTGTAAATGAATTCTACCTGAAACCTCTCTTGATTTAAAAAAAGAAAAAGAAAAAAAAAAAAGAAGCTGTTATAGGGTTCTACACAGAACATTCAAAACCATTAAAGGTTCCAGATTTACATTTGGTTTTTTTGGGGTTTTTTTTAAGTGTGCCATGATGCACAACCAATCATGTAATACTCTTTCTAATAGTGCATCATTCAAATGGTGTATAACCAAACATGTATGTGTAAGGTCATCTTACAAGCAGTTCCAGAATTATTGACACCTTTGCTAAAAAAAATAGTGGGAGATATTTTTAATTAGTTTAATCTCACGCTGGAAATATGTGAGAATTCTTTTAACCTTTAATTAAAAGAAATTTATTCTAAAAAAAAAAAATTTTTCAAAACGGCGCCACCTACCGATATCCCTAGGAATTCTTTTGAACAAAGTATAATTGAAACATATTCCCATTTATATTTTACCCTTTCAAATTCGCTATGTATTTCGGAAGTCTTCCATGCCTCCCTGTTTCACTGGGGTATAAATATGAGATGACACAGAGACCAAATTCCTTTAGACATTCATCTACCCAAAAGACTCTGGAATACACAAATGAAATGAAGCAAAGTTCTGCTGACCTTCATATATCAGGCAAATGGCTATAAAAATGCTTACATGCCTGAAAATTCCCTTCTCCACTGTCTGGCTATAATTAAACAGTGTAAAACAACCATAGCTGTAATGAACCTGCCTGAGGGCAGAAGTGTATTTTGCTCCCACACGCAGTGAAGAAGATCATTAGAGAGGCAAGAATTTCTCCTTGAATTATCTTGGGGTATCCAAGATGGCTGCACGAAGTCTCCAAACAGTTTGTTGGCATGGAGATGGTGTCTAATTGCAGATTTGGATACTTGGTGCAACCATCTTCTCCAAATCTACAATTAGGCCCAAATCCCCATGTCAACATACTGTTTGTATTGCATGGCAGGGGAAAACTTTTTTCTTTCATCTAACCATAAACATGGAGTTTGCTGGAAACTACTAAAACTTTGACTAGAGCCAGTTCTATGAAAAAATAGATCTTTTTGGCAACAAGCACTCAAGATGGGTTTGATATTAATACAGAAAATAACCTTATCCACATTGTTAAGTATTGTGGAGGATCAGTTATGTGGGTGAGTAATATGTTTGTCCTGTGCACCGGGAACCTCATTAGGATCCATAGCGTAATGGACTCCATGAAGTATCAGGAAGTTTTAAATGAAAATCTGGCTGCCTCTGTCAGGAAGCTACAGTGGGATTGTGGCTGGTTCTTCCAGGAGGACAATGATCCAAAACATATTTCCAAGTCCACCCAGAATCAAGCTTTTCATTTGGCCATCCCATTCCCCTGATTTAACTTCCATTGAAAACTTGTGGGCTGAACTGGGGAGGAAAGTTCACAAGAGAGCACAGAGGAACCAAGACGAGGTGGAGAGATTCTGTACTGATGAGTGTGTCAGATTCCTTGCTCTGTATTCTCTTCTCATTACTCACTACAGGAGAAGACTCCAATAGTGCTGTTATATTAGCAAAGGGAGGCCAAGTATTAAATGCAGGGGTGTCAATAATTACGTAATCTAGTCAACAATATGGATTTTGATAATGACAAGGGTTTTTATATTTCAGACTTAAGATAATTACTACAAAGACATTTTATACCATTTTTACCAAGGGTGCCAATACTTCTGGAGCTGACTATGTGGTTTGGTTCACAAACCTAATATTTATAGTACACTCTAACAAAAACAGATCCCTAATGGAGTAGACTGGATGAAATGGGTTCAACAATATTTTTATTTCTAACCTTTGTTATTTCTTTCATAGGGTTTCACATAGAACCTTTAAAGGTTCCACCAAAAGAACCAAACTGAAGAACCCTTTAGGGGTCCAAATTTAGTAACACATTATATTTTGTAGCATGTGTCGCATTTTTAGGTTTTATGCATGACGGGTAATGAAGAGGGAGTGTTTGTGATATATACAGAATGACTGGCAGTTCCCTTTATTAATTTAGAGCAAGCAAATAATATTGTTGTCACATTATGAGATGAGATGCAATAAAAAAAAAAAGTATTCAAGATATGATGTCTGTTTGTGGATCTCAATGTTCTGACAAAGGTGATAAGTGTATGCGCTTCATAGTTAAACTATACATAATCATGCAATTTAATATAACCAGTTATGTCTATGCAACAGCTTAACAGTACAGTAACGTGTGAAAGAAACTTCAGCTGAACATTCATAGAGTGAACATGTGCTTTTTTTCTGCTTTTGGTTGTATTTATCTACTAATCCTAATTATATCCACTCAGTGGAGGAGGAACTCATTGAAGAAGGTAAAGCTTTGGTTCTATGTTGACTTGCCGTGAGCCGCATGCTTGTGTTATTATAGAGTGTTCAGGTAACATTGGTCCGTATGTTACCCTCATTTTGCGTTTCGTTGAACACATTCAAAATCCTTCCCAATCTTGTCCCTATCATTGTACCTGCTTTAGCTCACGCTGTATACTGGCACATGTCCAGTTTACTAATGGTCACACTTTAATCCAATATTTTGATGTGTCATTTCATAAGGAATAACGTTGCACATTTAATCTGTAGTGACATTGCATGGTGTGAACTGTGACATACACATTGCTGATCATTTTACATTTCCAGGTCTGGCTGTACCATTAGTGTCCTTCTGGAACTTTTTCCCTTATTTTCTTATTATGTTTATGATTGTTTTAAATGTTCACTTACTGGAGTCTTATGAATCTTATTTTCTTATGACAGCGCCTCCCCCTGAAGTGGAAGGTAAATCATAGGTTTTACACTTTATTTTTATATGCATATAGCTTATTTGCAGTCATTCATTTTTATGAATGATCACACAGGTTTTCTGACATTAGCCACCCACTGTTTATAATATTTTTTTATTCATCGCACCCACTTTCCACTCTCATCTTATGTTTTTGCAATAGCACCTTCGGAAGAACTTCAAGGTAACTTTGCATGACTTACACATCATTGCTAGGATAAAATCTTCACTGCATGCTTGGATAGTCATTTTGTATTTTCTTGTTTATTAAGCACTTTTCAGAGTTAGTAGGATCATGCAAACTTTAAAGTTCATGCAAAAGATTCATTCATGCTTATAGATGCCTGTTGAAGTAGCATGTAACACGTTAAATTACAGTTTCACTTTAGACTTTACACTTAATTCCTAAAAATTAAGCCTGTATCTTCATATTTTCTTCTTATTTTCACATCAGAACCAGAAGCTGAAGTAGAAGGTAACAGCACAATTACGCACTCGCGTCTATTCAATTCAATTTTATTTGTATAGCGCTTTTAACAACAGATATTGTCACAAAGCAGCTTCACAAAAGTATATAAATTCTGAATATAAATTTATGAATCTACACATTTATCTATATATATACCCCTATGAGCAAGCCTGTGGCGACGGCGGCAAGGAAAATTCACATTTTCATCACACAGCCATCATGACACCGAGATAGTTTTGCTCACCTTCTTCCACAGCAGTGTAAAGTGCAATACAATGTACAATAAAATCTTCAAATTACATTTCACAACTTCATCTTATACGCATTTATCATGTTTTCACATCAGAACCAGAAGCCGAAGTAGAAGGTAACCACACAATTTCCACTCAAATGGTAGAATTCTAAGCGTCAATCTAATAATATCTGATTTTAAAATATAAAGTTCTAAGATACACAGCAGATACAATATTTTAACTTGATATTATTTAAATAGTTTTCACACATATCCACCGACATACAGTTAACATATTTATATTAAATAGAACTTTGTTATTTCTCAATCTTCTATTCTGCTTATTCTGGAATTACTCTAATTTCTATCCATATGAATTTTGGACACCACACAAACAACCACAACATGTTTCATTTTTGGTAGATATAGATGTTATAGTATAATGTATGCTAACTGTATTACTGAGGCATCCTGGGCTCTTGCATGTAGGCCAAGGATGCACAACAAATGTTTGGGTAAACATCTTGCATCCCATAATGCACAGTGTTTGTTAGTGTTATTAGCTGTCAGATCATCACCAGTCAGAACATTGGCTTATCACTGGTTCCAAAAGTAACACATAACAGTTTTAGAACAATTGTGAGATTGTTTTATTTTGTTTGATAAAAGTTTTTAAAAGTAATTTGTGGAATGCACATAATGTGTCTAAATGAATACTTTTTTTGTGAACATTAGCCCCGGCTGAGGAGGAGGCCACAGGTAATTCAGTTTTTTCCTTTATTCAGTCTTGCTTTTGCCAGATTTAGCCCAACAGCTCAAGACCGAGCTTAGTATTTTCACGTTTTAGTTCACTTTCCCAATTAATTTTCTATCATTGACATAAAACCCACATTTCAATATTTTAATATTATGGCTTTCTTAAAATGGCAAAGTAAAACGATGCCCAGGAGAAGTGGCCAGTGAAAACTGCAGTATTGATCGATACAGTATTTGCTTTTCATTCCAATTCTAATGTCAATACTTATGCTAATGTCATCGCTTGTTTTAGATGAGATGAAACCAAAGCCAAAGTAAGACATTTTTCAATTATTTAAACAACTATGATATATTCTGTATACCATTCACAGTAATTAAAAATGAAAAAAATAAAAAAAAAACTGTTTTAGGATCTTCATGCAAACTATTACAGCTCCAAAGATTCCAGAGGGAGAAAAAGTGGACTTTGATGTAAGTTTATTTTGCTTTAATAATCCAAAATAGCTAATAGAAGCCTACCTGCTAAATAAACATCATTTACATGTACATTTGGTGACTGACAGGATTGGAACATGATGTGATTTTCTATTGCTGTGGCCCATAAGCCTAAAAGTTCAATGTGTTTTGCATTCTGAGATGCTTTTCTGCTCGCCATGGTTGTAAAGTGTGCTCATTTCCGGTAGCCAGTAACTCTAAAAGAGTAAAAGAAAGAAAGCTGTTTGCTCTAACTTAGGGGTTCTTAAACCTTTTACAGCTAGAAACTGAAAAAAAATCAGTTCCACAGACCTGCTCAGTACTGATTTATTTTGTGAACATTATTTAAATCCATCCATCCATCCATCTATAGCGCTTTATCCGTCTGGGTCGCGGGGAAGCTGGAGCCAATCCCAGCATCTTCGGCCGAGAGGCGGGGTAC
>JAQQZR010000004.1:9007211-9023526 GCA_030068235.1 Notoglanidium macrostoma
TGTGTGTGTGTGTGTGTGTGTGTGTGTGTGTGTGTGTGTGTGTGTGTGTGTGTGTGTGTGTGTGTGTGTGTGCGCAACAGGACATTCACAGGAAGCGTCAGGAAAAGGATTTGTCAGAACTGCAGTCCCTGATTGAGGCTCATTTCATCCAGAGGAAGAAGGACGAGGAGGAGCTCATTGCTCTGGTCAACAGGATTGTAAGTACTCTACAAGTCCTAGAGCGTTTATGACCTTGTCTAGCAGGACTGTCTAGAAATGAAGTGCTCACTTTAACTGGAACTGTACGCAGGACAAGCGCCGTGCTGAGAGAGCGGAACAAAACAGGATCCGGACAGAGAAAGAAAAGGAAAGACAGGCGCGCCTGGCGGTGAGTGACACCTCTTCCAGCCAATCACATCTGACTTACTTTTCAGGAACCTTGTGGAAAAAAGCTGGAAAGAGATGAGCTTATGACAGAACAAATCTACTGGTTATTATTTGCAGGAGGAGAAGGAAAGAAGAGAGCAGGAAGAACAGAGGAAGAAGCAGGATGAGGATGCCAAGAAGAAGAAGGCTCTCACCAACATGACGCACCAGTATGGTGGAATACAGCAGAAGGTCAGAACTACACAAGTGATTAATTATATAGGGGTGCTTAAAATAGCTAGTTATGTAGTGTTATTTTGGGTCTAAATACTGCACGTTTTGTGTGTTGCTGATTTTGTGTGAGGTTCAAATATGAATTTTGGAGACTGAAAGAAATTGTTCTTGGAATACCTAATGGAAAAAATGGTGAAATGGGAAACAAAGACTCCCTATTAAGTCAGTGTATGGCTCAGTCGATTATATCTTTATCATTTTTATCACGTTTCAGTACTTGGCCCTTCCAACATCTAATGCTTTTGATATTAAATTGATGTCACTTTGAAGCAGCCTGCGCATCTTATTCTGACGTTTCTTCCTGACAGATGGAGGGTCGTAAAGGGGCAAAGAAACAGACTGAGAGAGAGAAGAAGAGAAAGATCCTGGCTGAAAGGAGGAAGCCACTCAACATTGACCATCTGTCTGTGGATAAATTGAAGTGAGCCATTGCCCTCTGACTCCCTCTGGCACATGGAGCGATTCGCTCAGTGACGCAATGAGCTCTCAGATCAGGTTTTAAAAATGTCTGATGTCTGATTGTGTTGCTTGATTCCACAGAGAGAAGGCCACCGAGATGTGGCAGTGGATGATGGAGCTGGAGGCTGAGAAGTTTGACCTTAGCGAGAAACTTAAGAGACAGAAATACGATGTAAGTGCTTCATCCATTTCATATGCATTTGAATACCTGAATTTTACAGCTGTTATATAATTTTCATTATACTGTGGTATGTTTGGATCAATTATGATTTGAAAAGTTGTTAACAGGTACAGGGTTACCACCAGTCATGCAGCTGGAGGGAAGAATCCAATTTTTAACAATGCACATAGGCGTCATTGGCGTGCCTGTCTAAAATTGTCACTTGCTTGCAGATGACTCTTCTCCAGGCCCGAATCAATGAACAGCAAAAGTTGTAAGTAGTTGGTTGTGAGGACGGTGACCTCGCTCTTGTGTAGCTTGATGTCAGTAACTGTGGTCAGACTTCTTATCTCGGGTCTGGAGGCTCGCTCGATTGGTTGTGGCTGCAGGTGAAAAGCAGGTGTGACTGACTGGTAGGGTTCGGTCAGGGACGGCTTCTCGTGCACATGTGGACATCCTCGGGTCCACGGGTTCCCTCCTTGCTGCTGTCTGTGATGTATCGTGTTGTCTTTTTGTGCTTAGCGAGGCTTCCCTATGTGTCCCTTACAGATCACTCAGCTTCTGGCTCGAGTCAGGGATCACCAGAGGTAAGTCCACTGAGCCACACTGGTCACTTTTGCCTGGTGGTCAAAAGGCTGTGGGCTGGCATTAAGACCCAACCTTCTTGTCATTCAGAAATTAGCTAGTCACTAGTACTGTGTAGTGAATAGGAATGCTTTTATCACAGGTTTTCAATTTAATTTAGAATGACAAGTGCATTGAACATGAACACTCAGGGCTGCAAGACTATTGGCCCACACCCTCTGAAACCACTAGATGCCCAGAGGAGTGAGCTTGGAGCATGAGATCCGGCTCAATCCCAAAATTAAGTTGGCATTGAAGGGGAAAATTTTAGGATTTGTAAATATAATCCTAATATGACCAGTTTAGTGGCTCCTTCACGCCCTGCATTACTGTCCCTTCTAAAATATTTAGACTGGCCGTCAGACTTTAGAATTTTGTATTTCTGATCCAGATTTTTAACATCTGTGTGAATAATAGTCATTAGAAAAAGTCTAGACATTTGGACTTTGTTGTTTGGCCAAAGGTGAGGACCTCCAAGTGGAACGGTAAGTTTAAAGTATGCGACTAGTCTTCTTTTGCAATAAATAAATAAATGAATAAAGGTTTAGAAACTGTTCACTGAGTTGTTTTCTGCATGACATGAAGAGGTGTGCATTCTGTCTTTGCATGTATAAATATTAATTTGAGTTTGGGTTTCTGTCGTGGGTGAAATCTAATCTCAATACACATATTTTGTCCAATTTCTAAAGATTAGTGCTTTAAAATTAGAACTGATAAAGTTATGCATCGAAGTGGACATAGGTGGATCATCTACCTAAAAATGAATGATCCTTCTTATAGTTTCTTGTACTGTTCAGTAAAGCCCAGTCTTATATAAGTGTTTTATACATTGATCCATTTCAATTGTAAGACAAATATCAATGACGCAAAACATCCATTGAAATATTATTAATCCATTTAAGTGTCTTTCTCAGTCATGGCAAGTTGTTGCAGTAATCAACATTCCTCATACATAATAAGTAATTACTGCTTTTTCCCCCCTGTGCAGTGCCAAAGGTCGTGGCAAGGGAAAGGTTGGTGGCAGGCTGAGGTAAACACCCAACAACATGAGGTGCACCAGGAGTCCAGAAGACGACATCTGTGCCATCTAAACACATTCAACAATCACACTGAACTATTGTATTGTTTGACATCACATGTAGCTCATACAAAGACAGTAAAGAGATCTTTTGTTGTACTGCTTTTCTCCCTGTTTGCTTTTTTTTTCCCCTCATAGTGCTACGGTTATGCTCATCCAAAGAAAAGCATCACACACTAAGAAAAAATCTACACCAGCTGTTCTTAGATACAATTCAACAGTACGCACTAAAGCACGGGGAAGACTTGGGCCTAAACTGTTTCTGAGAGGTGAAAAACTTTAAGCTATCCAAAGGGGACTGTCCCCAGCAGCAGAACGGGTGTCATAGTTCAAACACATAGCTTAAGACCTTTGACTCAAGTAGATTATTACTGTCATCCCCTCCACACCCATGTTTACAAAGATAGGAAACGTCATGCCTTGACTCATTATACACAAGAGGAACTACAGAAAGTAAGAAAGAACAGTGTTTACGACTAGAGTTCCAATAAGAAAAAACCATAAACACAGCACGATGTAATCAATACACCAGATAATGCAGGTAACAAAACAGTATACTGCTCATACTGCTGTAGCACTCCAGGATCAATAAACCCATTTATCCCTGTATCTCTATAACAAGACGAGCTTCATTAGGATTAACTAAACTACATTAGGCCTATAAAGCTGAGTGAATTTGAGTAATTGTCACTATCTATTATTTGCAAATGGGACTAATTTACATAATGCTTTCATTACAACTCCAATACATATTACTGTTACACAACGTATAGTCACAACTAGTTCATAAAAGACTTCAGCTAAAAAAGAAAAAGAATATAATGAGAATGATCACTATATACACTGCTCAAAAAAATTAAGGGCAGACTTAAATCGCACCTCAGATCTCAATGGACGAAATTTTTAAGTTGAAAATCTTTATTGCTATACATTGTGTAATTCATCGAGAACAAAATGATGTAATCATGGCCAATGGAAACCAAAAACATTAACCCATTGCGGGCCGGATTCAAAATCACACCGATAATCAAAGTAAAAAAACTGAAATCACAGACTGATCCAACTTGTGTGAATTTCATCACAGCAATTCATAATTTGTTCAGTAGTGTGTATGTCCTCCACGTGCCTCCATGCACTCCTGACAACATCTGGATATGCTCCTGATGAGACGACGGATGGTGTCCTGGGGATCTCCTCCCAGACCTGGACAGTCTGTGGTTCTACTTGGCAGTGTCAGATGCACCGATACATAATGTCCCAGAGATTCTCAATTGGATTCAGGTGTGGGGAACATGGGGGTCAGTCACTGGCATCGCATCATCCAGAAACTGGCTACACACTCTGGCCACATGGCATTGTCCTGCACCAGGAGGAACCCAGGGCCCAGTGCACCAGTCTGACAATGGTACTGAGAATTTCATCTCGGTACCTAACAGCAGTCAAGGTACTGTTGGCTAGCACATGAAGGCATGTGCAAGTCTGTTTCGACAGTTTGGTCAGAAACATGTACACAAATGGCCAGGTGGAGGTCATTTTTAGGGCTCTGGCAGTGCTCCTCCTGTTCCTCCTTGCACAAAGATGCTGATACTGGTCCTGCTGCTGGGTTGTTGCACTTCCACGGCCCTGTCCAACTCTCCTCGTGTAAAGTCCTGTCTCCAGGTGTCTCCTCCATGCACTTGAGACTGTGCTGGGATTCACAGCAAACCTTCTTGAGATGGCATGTATGGATGTGCCATGCTGGAACATCTGGACTATGTGTGCAACCTGAATCGGCTGTAGGTACCTCCTCATGCTTCCAGTAGTAGCAAAATGCAAAACTAGTGAAAAATCAGTCGGGAGGGATAAGGAGAGAGAAACGGTCTGTCGTCACCACCTGCAAAAGCATTCCCTTTTTGGGGGTTGTCTTGCTGTTGCCCCTCCTGTCCACCAGTTGTTGCTTTCATTTGGACCAAAGCAGGTGAAACTAGTTCACGATCACTTACACTTCCTAACTGGACAGATTGGTTTTCCAGACTTTGAATTGACTTGGTGTTATATATACTGTGAGGAGTAAGTGTTCCCTTAATTTGTTGTAGCAGTGTAAGTAAATGTAAACACAGATGATTGGAAAGGCTTGTGTGTCAGGACATTGCAAAATATGTCTGATCAGCTCAAATATATGGGGGAGTCCATGATTTATCACTTAACTTTTACCCAGGTTAAAGATGGAATGTAAATTATTAACATATTAAAACATTATTAAAATACATTATAGCTGACGGGGGGGGGGGGGGGGGGGGGTGTCCCCCTCACATTTCATAATTATTCATTTGGACCCCCCCACATTTAACATAAAATATTAGTTCACCTGGTGGTGTTTCTATTGATTCGCGAATATTGCACTCCACGTGATCGATTTGAGAATACACACACCACTGAAATTCCACTCTGTTTCCCTGGTTACCTACAACAACAAACCACAGGCAAGTGAAGTGAATCGTCAGTACAGCCACAGACAGTAAAGGTGAAGGTTGTTCGGTACTGGGGGAGGTAAAGTCAGCCCCATTGCCATCACACAATCTTTGAACAATAGTTAAATTGCTATGAAATCAAATTTAAACATCCTGCCCTGTCTGATGGAACAATATTGTTTCCCAGGTCAGAAAATATTTTTCTCCCAATTTTGGTGCTAAATTGTGTCACATTCATTTCATTATCTTAGGCATAGCAGTGGGTAGCAGTTAAAAACAGGCTGCTGAATATGGACTAGTTGAATGAGGACTTATTGTTGAGTCTCTAAATAGTCATTCAATTAAGTGACTTTTGTAGGTAAAATTAGGTGTTTAACAACCTGTTAAAAATACACCAGAATGCAGGAAATGGCATCTAATTCATTACTGGACCCCCAGCCAGTGAGTACCTTACAAGTACCTTAAGTATGAGTACCTAAAAGATGGCTCAAGCATTAGCCACTTGAGGGCGCCATTTCATATAGTTCTTTATGCAGAATTTACACTGTATTATTATTATGAGTGTAACTCTACCCTTTTACATTAAATTAAGAGAAATCCAGTAACAGTAAGCTGTAAATAATTAAGCATATTTTTCTTTGGATGGCAGTACATTATAACTGTGATTATTTGATTTTTTTTTTTTTTTTTGTGAATAGACGAATCTACGACCGTGAATAACCAACTGACTCCAAGCTAAAATTGTGTACGACGTAGACTTCGTGTTTCATTTGCTCTGATATACACATCATACGTACGCACATACCACGGAAGTGATTAGATAAAGATCAGCGAATCTGCGACACTTGTACACATCCTTCACTGACACGTCATTTAAAACTTCGAAGACGGAAACGCTCATCACGAAGCCTGAGGTTGCGGATCTCTTCTCCACAGAGAGTCCTGGGTATTTAGTGCGAAATGGGTATGTTCTTTTCCTTTAAAAATTTAGTTGAGACTACTAAGTATTTCGCGAATATGTGTAAATTTGTCAGGTAAAAGCGTTCATCACTAGAATTTAGTCGGTGTAGGACATGCTAACAGAGCTAGCTCCTGTACCGCGGTTATACTGTAGTTCTTCACCAGTTTACAGATGAAGCGCTCAGCACATTCGATACACTTATTTCATGAAAGTTATATTAAACTGTGCTATTTTAGGTCCCGGTTCTCTCTTGCTGCTTTTGTAAAGAATAACAGACGGCTCCCTGTTGGTAGTGTAGTGTGCTAGTTAGGGTGCAGAAGACATTATTTTTCTCCACAATACAGTCCTCGGATGTAGGAAGTAAGGAGCCGTTTGGGACTCAGCCGAGTTTATCGCACGAGCTACATTTAACTCATTTAGTGGAGATAGCTGGTTAGCACCTTGGCTAATGTGGTAGTTATTGTTAGATTGAATAGCCAAGTCTGTATTGGGATGCGTGAATAAAGTGTGTGTGTGTAACCCTAACCCTATATATAATGTGTTTGTGTGTGTGTGTGTGTGTGTGTTTGTCTGAGCGAATCATTTGAGTTTGTTCAGAATCATTCACTGATTCATTTAGTTGCAATTCCTGTTTGCCCAAATCCATGTGCAATTTTTGTATCTAAACAGCTGGAATGATGAGAAAAGGCCTGCTATTTGTTTGTTTCATGTTATTTATATGCTGTGTGTAATATGTTTGTATGAGCCATTAAATGAAAGGTGGAGGAATCTTATTTGTGAATAAAAGTACCAAGAACTGACACCACTCACTGACTAAAAGTGAGAGGGGGAACCCAAATAAGCTTTGAAGGTTTGGGTCAACAGTGAGCTGGTTGGCGGAAAGAACTGACCACGAGTGCTGATATTGTTGCTTTCACCTCAGTCACGCTGTCAAAAAGAGTGAAACATCTGAGATGGTGGTTTGTGTCCATGCAGGGGGTTTCTTCTCCAGCTTGTTTTCGGGTCTCTTCGGCACAAGAGAGATGAGAATTCTTATCTTGGGTTTGGACGGTGCTGGAAAGACTACAATCCTCTACAGGCTGCAAGTTGGAGAAGTTGTGACTACCATCCCCAGTAGGTTATTGCAACACAGAACAATCACCAATTATGAGGTGTAAATCATTAACTGGTCAGGGAACATTCTTGTATAACTTAAACTTCGCTTTCCAAACAGCTATTGGCTTCAACGTGGAAACTGTGACTTACAAGAACCTGAAGTTCCAAGTGTGGGATCTTGGTGGACAGACGAGCATCAGGTAAGAAGCACATGTTCACGCAGTGGATATTATTGCTGCTGTTCTAGTAAGCAGTCCTGGCATTTTTTTTTTTTACAGGTTTAATGTTCGGGCTGTGCTCATTTGCTTAGGAGTATTTATATAGACTGATCCTAGCTTTAAACAGTGGATCCTGGATTTGATGTCCGTTCCTGCATGGGCTTGGAAAAGCATGGAATTTAAAGGCATTCGGTTTTGCCCATGAAAAAGTACCTGAATGTGAAATTTCTAATGATTTGAGATGAAATTCTTATCAGAGAATTTCAAAAGTTCTAAATCCGTCGTCTTAAGACATTCCCTTACTTTTTCCTTAATGCACAATCTTGTCTGGAAAGGGTTTGTGGTCGTCCCTCTGTCATTGAGAGTTTCTCTGATCAGAACGGGCTTTCTTGTAGACACCTTTGCTAAGAATTAGACGTTCTGGTTCTGTCCCTGTTTTTCCCTGCAGTATATCCTTCATGTTTTCCTTTTAAGGATAGTTTTAAGTAGCAAGGAGAATAAAGGAAGGAACAGGAACCGTTGGACGTATTTTACCCAGTCAGCCTGCGTTACCTGGAATGACAGATCTTGTATATGAACAAACCACGCGGCTGATCACTCCTCTTATGTTTCACATCACTCGGCAACAGTGGTTTAGTAAATAAGAGCGGCTCGGCCTGGTTAATGTGAGGACGACTCCGGTTTATCAGTATCTGGGATTAGCTGGTACTATGAGCTGGAATTGAAAGGGATGGGTATATTCATACTTGCTGTTTGTGTTTCCCAGGCCATACTGGCGCTGCTATTATTCCAACACAGATGCTGTGATCTACGTTGTGGACAGCAGTGATCGTGACAGGATGGGTATCTCAAAGTCTGAGCTGGTGGCTATGCTAGAGGTAGATGAAATAACTGGTCATAAAACTGGATCATGTTGCCTCGTGTAGATTTGATGTCATTGATGTTTTCTCTTCCTGCAGGAGGAAGAACTGAAGAAAGCCATCCTAGTTGTGTTTGCCAACAAACAGGACATGGAGCAAGCCATGACACCCACTGAGGTGGCCAACTCCCTGGGGTTACCTGCACTCAAAGACAGGAAGTGGCAGATCTTCAAAACGTCTGCCACTAAAGGAACAGGCCTGGACGAAGCCATGGAATGGTATGGACCTCCTAAGGGGTGCTTTCAGACGAACAGTTTCGTGTTTGCCGAGTGCTAAAACGTTTGTTTGCGTTTCTCTGTGCAGGTTGGTGGAGTCCCTGAAGAGCCGACAGTAATTGCACTTGCACCACTCCCTGTAAATACTTCTGCATCTTCTGACATCTTGATGAAAGACTTTGGTGCCCTCTGGACCAGTGACTTCATTCCCCCTTTCCCTTTTTTTGTGAAGGCATTTTTCTTATACCCTCTACTTAAAATGAAGCTGCAGTTACAGAACCTTTGGGCATCATTACAGCCTGAAAAGTGAATATCCACTGGTTCCCAGTTCATTTGGACTCTGCACATGAGCTCTAGGAAGCACAGCAGTCCTGTAGTCATCCGTACTGATGCCAGTTAGACCTGTTCTTCCTGTAAGACGTATCCACTACATCAGAGTCCTAATCATAGTCTTGCTTCTTGTCTATCCTCCTTTAAGCTTGGTACCAGATTGATGACAGGCGCTTCTACTACTCCTCCTTCGCTGAACACTTAGTCATGTGACTTTGGTGTCTAACTACACTTGGGTATTTTAGTGGGTTGTTTTATTTAAGACTAATCATTGTTTGTTTGCAGTGAATGTCATTGTGTATTTATACACGTACAAGCATGTACAGTGGACAATACTGTTCGTTGTTTTCTCACCGAAATAAATATGGTATAAACAATATATTATGGTTTACCAGACTGCAGAGGTGAAAGTGTCTTGTTATGCCCAACCTTTTTGTGATGGTGCAGTTGAATCACAGTAATTGTCAAGTTAATTACAGACGGGTAATCAAAAAAACTCCTAATCCTTTCGTGCATACGCCTTCATTTCCTGTTCAGTACGTCAGATATATTTCTTTGGCTTGTAACGTCTCTGCTGTGTTTGTTAGGCATGTAACGATTCACCCAGTTCATGATTCCATTTGATGCGTGATATTGGGGTCATGATTAGATTTTTCCTCAATTTATTTTATAAACGGTAAAAGTACATTTTATCAAGGAAGTGCAACATTTCTTTTCCTATTCTTTATCGACTTAAATACTTCTTTTGTTTAAAAAATATATTCTTTTGTTCCATTTTTTTTCTTTTATAACCAATGATAATTGTTTACAACTATTTGTAAAGGTTGGAGTATAATATAATAACCTATTAACTAAATTCCTTTTATTAAAAATGAAAAAAGTTAATAAAACCTTTCTTAAAAATGTCAGAGCTTACACATCAACCAGCCCCTTCCCTTTGCATCTCTTTTCTTTAGCTTTCTTCAGTCTGTAAAAAGAGATTTTGTAAAAAGATCTGAATTCTCGCTGAAGCTGTGAGTAAATGAGCACGAAAACTCCCATTTTAGATCTTTTTGTGGCATTGGAGCTGTAGCTTTCCCTGCTGTTGTGTATTATGTGCCCTCTGCTGTCTAAATAATGCAATTACAGCTAGAAAAAACATAAGATGAATTGCAGTTCGTTCCCTTTGATTCAAGTCTTCATAAATTTGCATCGCAGTTTATCGATGCACGATATATCGTTACATGCTTAGTGTTTGTGTGTGTTGCTTAAAAAGTCATGCAACATTTTCTTGGGATACTGTATTAATCCCTGAGGGGGGAATTAGGCTCTGCAGGTAGATTTCTTACCATACACTAGTGTAAGTCCATATTTATAGATAATTTGCATATGGGTATAATTGTTTTGATTTTCTGATGGTGTCTTTCACTGATGCTATCGCTAGTACATCTAGCACTGCATTTTTGGTAACTTCTGATATTGTCCTATAGTCTATTCAGAGTTTTCTTTTTTCATATACATGGTCTAGTGTGAGAGCCGAATCAAATGCTAACGGCATCACTCTGAATATCCTCCTTCTAGAAGAAGAGGAACGATGGTCTTCCTCCATTTGTAATTTCAGCAGAACGCCAGATGTCACTGCGCAATAGGAAAAAAAAAAATTTCCCAAGAACCATAAGGCTGATCTTATCCTGTTTTGAATCCATACACATTTCTTTTAAGAAAAAAAAAAAAAAGCAATGGCACATTTAACTGCACAATTCCACACAGCAATACAGTTGTAATGCAACTCCATAAAGGCGGCACTTGCATCTATAAATCATGACCAGATACAATCACACTCGGCTACAAAGGGCAATTTATTTAAAATGGAAAGATTTAACATGAAATATCACTGAACCATAGCCAAGTCTCTGAGTGAACTGCGTTTGCTTCTCTTTGTTTTGTGTCCTGGTCGTAAAAATTCGATTTTCCTTTTCTTTGCCTCTGTTTTCTTCTGATGTTTCTTGATCTTTTTCCTGGCAGCAATGTCAGGATTGGCCACAGCCTGAGAAACAAAAGCAAACCGTGATAACACCGCACGAACACGCTTTACATTCAAGCTATAAAAAAAAAAAGAGCATTATTTCCCTGATAATCTCACCTGCAGGGCCTTGAGTTTCTTGCGTGAGGCTCGTCTCTGTGCGGACTCCTTCTGCACGGCTGCAAAGGCGAGGGAGAACGTCTGAAGACCCACCAGCTTCTTCAGCAGCTCAATGAGCTCCTGGGCCAGGTTCTTCAGCGTGGGGTCTGATGTAATCAAACCAGATCAAGAAATAAACCTACTGAATAAATAACAACTCTTGGCCAATGAGTGGTAGGGCTAAAAGTTACAAATACCTTGGTCTGCATACGTGCTGTCCAGTTCTCTGTAGAGCGGCGCAATGATGGTGGTCAGGTAGGGCCTGAGGCGCTCTTTGCCCAGGTCGACGGCTATGGCTCCCAAAAACTTGAAAACGCACGTTCTCTGCGTTGAAAGATGAAAAAAAAATTGAAATCAGCAACTTTTTATCAACACCCTTAGTCACAAAGTGGAACCAAGAAAGGACGCTATACACAAAAAGTACGTGGACATCTGACCATCACACCCGTATGTGCTTTTTGAACACCCCACTTCAGATTTCATCCCAGTTGCTGTTATAATAACCTCCGCTCATCTGGGAAAGCTTTCCAATAGATTTTGGCCACGAGAGCATTAGTGACGTCAGGTTCTGATATTGACCTGGAAGGTCTGGGACACAGCCAGTGTTCCGGTTCATCCCAAAAGTGGAGATGAGGTCAGGGCTCTGTGCAGGACGCTCGAGTTCTTCCGATCCAAACTTGACACAGCATGTCTTCATGGAGCTTTGTACGCAGTGCCATAGCCATGCTGCAACAGGTTTGGACCTCTTAGTTCCATTGAATGGAAACTGTAATGCTACAACATATAAAAACATTCTAGACAATTCTGTGTGCAAGGTTGGGGGAGGCCAGCATAGCCCCCCGTATGGGGTAGGCGTCCACACACTTTTGGCAACATGGTTTGAACATTTCACACAACTGAATACTTGAAAAACTGCACAAAAAAAAAAAAAAATTAAATAAAAAGGTACGGGGTTTATTTTCCCAGGTCAAATTCAAAAAGGCTTCACATCTCTTCAGAGTCTGTGGCACTGGTCAAAAGTGGTAACGTGAAGTGCCAAAAAATAACCACTTTCAATTTGCTTATTTATAGTCACGAACTAATCACTAACGTTTGCACATTAAAAAGGTACCCGCTGTCTCCATTCAACCATGTTAGTTGCTTATCTGGACCTTTGTACACGAGTAATCTTAAGTGACTCGACCTTTAGTTGAAATATGAGCTATATACCCTGACTTAAAAGTAAGAGGACTGGGTTATGAACTATATATCGGTTTACAAGTAAACTATAACAGAGACAGGAGAAAAGAGTATTAGGTAGTGACTTATTTAATAGCGCACCTTCACTGGCACTTTCGGGGTGTTGGCTGCCTCTCTCTTAGCAAGAAGCGTGAGCTTCTTCATCGCCCAGAGCAAAGAAGGTGGCCGATTTTCCTCCTGCTCTTCTATAATCTTCTCTTGCCGCAGCTCCTCTTCCTCATCCTCATCCTGCTCATCTATAATCTGTTCTTGCTGGTGTTCCTGTTCCTCATCATCCTGCTCCTCATCTCCATGCTCTGCTTTTTCCATAGCATCTTTTACGTCTTCTTCTTTTTTATTCTCCTCCAAGTCAGTCTCCGGTGAGATAAGATAGATCACCTTGGCCACGAAGAGTAGGTTCTTGATTACCTGTTGACAGGCATAATACATCAACCCATTACTCTGCATTACTGCGGACAGTTTTCAGCTTGTGCTCAGTTTGGTGGAGGGAGATTTCCTACCTGCTCGCCAGCAGTGATGTCCAGGAACTTGGACTGCAGCTGGTGACAGAATGATAAGACAAGCTCCCGCATCTGCAAGTGAACAGCCGAAAATGATTTTAGAGGTCATGTTCGAGCACCTAGTAGAGTGAAGGATGACTCTGAGACTTGAAGAATCTCACCCTCTTGTCCAGGTCGGTTGAGAGGAATGAGGAAGCCACGGGCTGGGTGTTTTGAAGGGCATTTCTCTCAGAGTGCCACAAAGACAGCAGCTCCTCTGGTTTCCGAGCAGCAAAAAGCAGGCCAAAGATCTGGGATGCAGTCAGCCAAACCCAGGAGTGAGGATAACGCAGGTGAGCTTCGAGGTGACCTAGGAGAGTGAATGTAAAACCAGAGATTATATTGTAAAACAGAGCAACAGTTTAAAGCTCTTGAACTTGACCTGTCTTGATCTGTCACTAAGCTCAGCATAGCAAAAATTCAGTTTGCGTATTAAAATATGGCAGCTCCATAGAGCCGACAGGACAAATCTGTTGTAATGATGGCAAACATTTATTCTTAGAGTTTTTCAAGCAAGAAAGGTGTCGTTCACAGCTGCCCCGGCATGCCACACACAGCAACAGCTTCTGATCATCATGGCTGAAGTGATGAATAAATAAGTAGGATTAAATAAATAACCCTAAGATTAATAAGTGGATAAATCCATGTCTCCCATTGAAACTTCACACACAATGTAAGTGACACTGACTTGTGCATTCTATCCATTGAATAGTATCCCACTTTATGAAAACAAACCTGTGAGTGTGTGTGTGTGTGTGTGTGTGTGTGTGTGTGGATTCATACCCCAGATGCTAGAGATTATGTCAGCTGGTTTGTGGAGCTCCAAGAAGCCACATTCCTTGATGAGTTTGGTGATGAGGGTGAGATGATAAAAGAGTAATCTGTCTGCGGCCTTCTCGTCTTCTTCCTCTTTGATCTAAACAAAGTACGTAAATTGCAGATTCACCGTTGGCTTGCTTCAAACGTCTCATCGCTTTTAACGCATCAATCGGTAACATGATTATACAGCATCTCACACCAATACTCACGTCTTCAAAGTTGGTCGTGTGGATTTCCCTCTCTATTAGAGGCAGCAGGGAATCCAGTCTGCGACCAAATTGTTCCCCTTCTGCTTCTACAAAAACCCCACACACCTGAGCGCCCAGTCTTCGTAGCGCCACCTGCACAGAAAAATAAATACTACATGATCTTTTTTTTTTTTTTTTTTTTAAATAAACGTATCCACTCATCAGTCTTCAAATCAGTGTGTTTTTTCTTACCTTCTCTCCAGTCAGCCAGCCATTGACCAACGTGAACATGGAGTTCTGGTGCTTCACGTCTAACTGACCCAGTAATGACTTGATGGCGAGAGAGGCCATTTTCTTACAGCGTGCTGAATCATCATTGACCATAGCCAGAGACAGAGGCACAAAGAAGAGTCCACAGTGGTCCAGGAGAAGAGGCTGTACACACAAGCGTCAACCAAAATAAGCTCAAACATCAGCTACAGATTGAAGAGACAGAATAAATATTCAATAGTCCAAGGAGGAAGATGATACCTGAGGAAAGGTCTGGAAAATGAAGGCCGTCATCTCGAGGGCAGACTGTCTCCCTGTGTCATACTCATAGCTGCATAAATGAGAAAAGTCTGAATATCTTACAGCAACACAATGGATGGAAAAGTTTTTAAATTGTTACAAATGCATCTCTTTAGTAGAAGCTCCAAAAGCCACACCCCTAAAACACACATATACATTACCAAGGCTAGAACAAGAGGCAGCATTTCCTGAACTAACAGGCGACTAGACACGCCTGCTTCTCATCACTGGTTAGTGGTTCACGCGAATGATTGATTTCAAAGTTCAATGCTTACATACTATATCGTAGTACTTACGTGAGCTGGGCAACAATAAAGTCAAAATGGTTCCTCAGCTTCTTCCCAAGTGGATAATCCATGAGATACTTCAGATAGAGCTGGAAAAAAGATGAAGGAATTTCATTCGGAACTTGACATGACAACGATGATGATGATGATGAGGAACATAGCGAGGGCGATCATTACTCACCTGTCTACATCGGACCCGGACCTGCTCATTCGAACCATTGATGGACAGTTTGGCAACTTTTTTCATCACCTCCTCCATCTCTGGTACCACCAGCTTCTTGGAAAGGATCGCCTAAAAGCACATTAAACCGATTAAATTATAAAAGAAATGTCCAACAGGGAACCCATTTCCCTTTTCTCTACATGACTGTATAATGTAACGATTCACAACATCAATATCAGTGTCATCCAGAAGAGAAGGGTTCCCTTTCTGAGTGTTGAGGTTTATAATTGTTTTTTTTCTTCATGCTGTCTCACGGAGTTTTTCCTTGCCAATCTCATAACTGGTCGGCTTGCTACAGAGCTCAGCCTACATCCAGATTTCTGTAAAGCTGCTTTGGGACGATGTCTATTGCTAAAAGCACTATACAAGGAAAACTTAACTTGAACTGAACGAATTTAGGTGCTTCAACAGAAAAATCTAAATACTAAATTGTGATTTTCTTTCACTCTTTGCTAGACAAAGATGTACAATTTCGCAAATAAGAATTAGCAGCTATAGAAAAAGATGTAAATAGAATGTAGGAAGAAAAAAAATAAAAAATCATGCTCATGAGTGTTCAGTCAATACTAAAGAGGTCAATGAAAAAAATTTACAAGCAATTTCTAATATGCTCCACACAAAACGTTGGCCAGAAACGGAAGTAACATAGCTATCTAATATTACTGTAGCGCTTTCTTTAAAAGCCATATAGATGGGTCTATACATGTTCAGATGTATTTACAGATAAAAAAAAATGGCCTTTTCCCAGAGTGTCCTTTTACATATGGTTTCAATGACTGCAATAATAAATGAGACCAGCTAATATATATGAAATATTATATTAGTGCCAAAATATACCTTAAGCAGGCCAAATGCAGTGGCTTGACGAGACTTATCATAGATGTCCTCTTCAGCGTATCCCAGCAGCACTTGCAACTGCGTATCAGAGACGCAGCTTTTCGTCACACTCTTCACGAGGACGGTTATGACCTAAAAGTCAAAAATAAACAAGGCAAAAAAAAACAAGACTGAGTGAGATGGAAATGAAACAGGAGCATCAAAGCAGAATTAATTTATTCAGAAAAACTTGTGTGTGTGTGTGTGTGTGTGTGTGTGTGTGTGTGTGTGTGTGTGTGTGTGTGTGTGTGTGTGTGTGTGTGT
>JAQQZR010000004.1:9024974-9035089 GCA_030068235.1 Notoglanidium macrostoma
GTGTGTGTGTGTGTGTGTGTGTGTGTGTGTGTGTGTGTGTGTGTGTGTGTGTGTGTGTGTGTGTGTGTGTGAGAAGGCCTGTGCACCTTGAAGCAGTTCTGGACGAGGTGGAAGTTTTCTCCATGACCAGCGCCAGCTTTAGCGTAGTCCTTCAGCAGAATGAACAGCTGCTTGGTGAGTTGGTTAGCATTTTGCTCCACTGCAGGAAGAGGAAATTTCAGGATCCAAATGAAGGCCTGCAGAGACTCGGTGATCACCTACACACACACACCACACAGACACCAACAGGGAAAGGTTTCATATAGAACACGCTGAAACTTTAAATACAAACACAGCTTAGATCATCCAAAACGAAACTCCTAGTGAGAGACACATGAGACAGACCTTGACATGCATGGAGTTGAGACAGTCCAGCAGAAGAGAGACAAATGGGTCCAGCATCTCCCGCACGGATGCCACGGAGGAGTTGACCTTGGAATTTTTCAAACTACCGTGGAGCAGCTTATATGTGTACACGGATATATAAATTTTTTAAGAATCAAGCCACAACATAAGTATTTAAAACATCATAACTCAACAGGATATCAAGTCATCAAATTAGAAGTCGAGAACTGGGACATTCAGCATCATTTATGAAAATCAGTGACCAATCCGGTAATGCTTGTGTTCTTACACTCAGTCCAGAGTCCACTAGGATGTGCATGTTGGTCTGGCGGCTGACGGCCGCCTTAACTCCACCTCTCTTCGGGGTGGGGGGCAGGAGTAAGCAGCTGGGAGGTGGCAGTCGGGGGTCTGGAGGAGGAGCAGCCTTCTGTCTAAACCACAGAGAGGCACCATGGTACTTTAATTGAACTAAAAGTCTCTACTTTCTGGTGTGTTTGTGTGTGTGTGTGCATGATGGAGTGAGAGACATACTTGCTCTTGCTTGTGATGAGTGGCAAGCTCTCACTGACTAGACCATGGCTCAGCATCAGGATGGACTGAGGGGTCATGCTCTGATTCAGCAGAAGTCCTGCTACGACTCTCCTCAAAACACTGTGCACTCGCCGGGACACCTTCAGGCTGGCTGTCTTCTCCAAAATCTAGCAGTCATGCACCAGCATTGTCACTGAAAATGCTTGCGGACAACGCTTTCGTCAATGGAAACAACTGACTAGCCACTTACCGCTTTCAGAGGAAGGATGAGCTGCGTGACCCGCTCCTGGCTGCAGAACTGAGCCAAAAACTCATACGAGTCGGAGCTCTTGCTGTGACGGGCCTCCATCACTTTGGAAACGATGCCCTTGATCTCCTTCTCCACCGCGAGTGAACCAAACAGCTCATTGTTGAAAATCTACGAGAGATTCTCGACATCAGCCGTCACACAGCCATTTTACCAAATATAAGCATAACCATACAGAGTGGATCACACACCTCAATCAGAATTTCCAAGCAGGGGTCGAGATCTCCAGCTTTTAAGGATGGTCTCAGGATTGAAAGCAGATGGAAAACAGTGAAGGTCAATACATGAATCTGAAAAACAGTGTAAACAAATGAATACTTCAGTGCAACTTAGTATCGGCTTATTTAACTGAGAGGACAGATATGTAGTTTTTACCTGGTAGCCTTTCACAAGGACACCCTGCATCTCTTGGAGAAGATACTGTAGGTAATGATACCCCAAGGCCTCAATAATCTTGATCAGTGTGTTTCGAGCTACGTCACGGATCTCCTGGAAACGGCTCTTTAGGTGGACACACACTTTAAGGAGTACCCTGTATATATGAACAGCATGCTACTTAATATTGCCTTGAGCTAGATAAAACAGGAAATGTATATAGAAAACCATTTCTACTGACAGTCATGGTCACTGATACTGTCTAGAAAAGAAGTTAGAACTTTAGCTAGTCTTTATTATTTAATACCTTATGTACAACTCACAAATGAAAAAACTTCAGTATTAACAAACAGTAAGTAATGTTAAAGTAAGTAAACACATTATATTAGAATTAATTGCCATTTATTTAAATGTAAAGTTGAAAATACGTCCACATAAATGAGCAAAAATGAAATTATAGTTTGGTAATTTGTTGAATTCTGGTCTCAAAGTATAAATATTGGAATGTTCTAATCAGCCCACAAACAGGTTCATTAAGGCGCTGGTTCATATTGTGTGATTGTGTGTGTTAGTTGTGAACAAGTGTTAGTTACATCGGTAATTGCATTGATGCCGTCGTTTCTAACATACGATTCTAACAAGCACGTAGTACACACCCAGGCAAGTTGATTTCCATAACTTCCTGTGGAAGAGTCTGCATGAGCCGGACCATAGCAAAGGCGATGGGCACTCTTACAACCTCCTCATCCTTCACCTCCTTTGATTTCACCGTCTTATGCTCATCATCTCTCTTCACCTATACACACATCATCATATTTTATAAGCATTTTTGCTACACTGCTATCATTAGTTAAAGACAATCAAGCCACCTAAGACACTAAAACTAAAAATGAAATAATGAACACTAACCTTGGCTATTAGGCATTTATGTAGTTTGGGCAAGACGCTCTGAGTGACAGTGTGATGAATGGAGGAGATAAGAGCCTCCAGTTCCTCTTTACTCTGTGGAAGGCCACTGCTAACGACAGGGGGCACTCTCCTTGGCTTAGCTTGTGTGACTTCTTTGGGCTTGGCGGAGTCACGTTCACCTGTGTCCATTCCAACAGCATCAGCATCATTGGTCTCCATAGCATCCTCCATGTCACTTTCATCTGAATCCATGGCTTCTGCTTGCTCCTCTTCTGCTTCTCTCTCCAGAACATTTGGCTCTGAAATAAAAATGAAACTAAATTGCATTATATCCGAGTCTGAACCTAGAGATAGTAGAGATGCTTACATGGTAGCAACATTATTCCCTAGACTCACCATCTGCCTTTTTGTTTTTGGCTGCCTCGATTTCTTTGCTCAGACTTCCATAGTCAAAGTGAAAGGCTTCCAGAATAATCAGCAGTAAGCTGTACAAGGGAGCAGTGCAGCAAGGTTATTCGGGTTTACATGAAACCTACCAAACACACAGTCACAGAACTCTTCCTCACCTTACTGCCAGTTTCTGCTCAACCACTCCTGCTTGGAGAACGTGAATAAAGTGCTTGAGGTAGTAGAGGTATTTAGACCAGGTGAGGCGCTTACAGACTGCTCCAATGACATCAACTGCTGCGGAGGTCATAGCTTCATGCTGCAAAATGAAAAACAGTGTGTTGCTATTAACATCAATAGCAGACATTATATTAAGGTCGCATAACTGGATGAAACTAGAACACTCATTTCACATTGCTACTGTTATGTGACTTATACCTTACATTGTAATATCTTAATATCATTGGAACATGGAAATAATTTGGAACTGCACCAAACTTTAATTTTATTGTTACATGTCCAGGCATATATGGTCATGGTATAAATAATATTAATTATTCATACATATACAGTTACAGTAGTCACAGTGTAACTACCTTGAGGAGTTTCTCATCAAATAGTGCAATCATGGCATAGGGCATGATAAAGTTCTGCATGGAGCGGGAAGACATCACTACTGTTCCCTCTGTCAGCTGCTTGGCAAACTTCCTGAGCGCTCGTCCCCTACGGTGTACCTGAAGTCCACAAACACACCCCAAGGATATATTTTTGCAGTCAGAATAGATCAAGTGGCCATGTTTTGCTTAAATAACAACATTTGTGGAATCATTCTTTTTAGTATCTGCATGAAACTTAAAATTATAGCTGCAGCATTTCAGATTTGCTCATATTGACTTCCCAATTGCATCATATTTTTTATTTAAAAAAACAAACAGACAAAAAAAAGAATTAGCTGTGCCTCTACCTGAATGTGCTTCATGTGCTCAAAGAAGTCTGACTCAGGATCTGTGTAGTTGGTGAGTTGCACCAGGTCTCTGAATTCGGAGCGAGTGGGGAAGGTTTTCACCAGACAGGCCAGGACTGAGGTGTAATCATTCCTCACACTCTGTACACAGGAGAACAGAACGGACAGATCAGTGCGAGCTTGTGCATGCTTCTGGCTCAGCTTTAGTTGTTTTAGGCACACACGTCATAAGCTTGTCATGAGTGTACCTCGGTTTTGCTCTTCAACCCTCTTCTGACCGCATCCAACACAGTGTACTGGACAATCTCTTTATATTCCTGCTCAGGGCAGCCCACTGCAGCCAGCTGTGTAAGTATAGCTGAAAGACACAATGTGGCACTGTCTGCCAGAGACATGTCCCCAATCTAAAAGACACACACACACAATTAAACAAAGAACAATTCAAGCACCACAGATATTACCTGATCTCACCTGCATAAGAGAGCCAATAGACGAGAATTCATTAAAAAAAATTCTATATAAATAATGTAGTGGACATTTTGCTATGTTAGACTTATTACATGGGCTTTAAAAACCATATGCGAACTCTCAATGCACACATCAAGAGAGACATACGAACACTTGCACTCAGGCAAACTCCTTTCTTACTCACTTCAAAAGAGTGGAAGCAGTTGTGCATGATGACCAAGAGGTATCTCATGTCCAGAGTGTTCATCTCTTTTATGTGTTTAATTGTCTTCTGGAACGCCATCAGGCGCACATCAAAGTGGATCACATCTAGATGGCGACTATCAAAGGCATTAAGCTGAAAAGAACAGAGAGGTCGAGGAGAGGAGACATGGGAGAGAAGAAACATGGGAGAGGAGGTCATAGTGTAAGGACCTGAACAGAAATTAATCCAAACATTATACTCTGATTTATAATGATCTCTTACCTGCACAGCAACATCGACTATGTACGTCAGTTCATTGTCCAGGTCACACAGAGTCTGCAGAGGACAAAAAAAAAGACAGACAGACACTCATGCAGTCAGTGAGTGTTGGTTCCGAGTTAGGCTATGAATAGAAATATCAAGCTAAATGGATCATTAGTATCGGACCTTGAAGACCTCACACAGGACTTTGCGGCATGGCTTGCTGCGTATGATGGAGAAGAGTTTACTAAGAGGCTTCAAGAAGACACTGGGCTCTGAACATTGTCTCAGCAGATTCTGCGCTGTGCTCAGAATGTCCAGCTCTGTCTCCTGTATGAGAGGAAATCCAACACACAGAAATGTATTAAAAGAAATCCACAAAAATAATACACAGCATACCAAGTTTACACTGCTGTGATGGATAAGGATAATACCTCCGCAATCTTTGGCTTATGGAGGTAAGGTAGCAGCAGATGGATAAGTGTTGAGCTCTGTTCCTTGTCAGTAACAAATTGGCTGATCCTGAAGCACAACAATAAAAAAAAATATATATGACTTTTGCCTGTATATTATCAGATAACATAAATCACAAGCTTTAAGCAGTAAAGCTAGGCATACTTGGAAAGGATGTTAAGCTCCTTGCTAACTTGAGTTCGGAACTTCTTCTTTTTGAGGCGATCGGAGTTGCGCACAACTCCACCCAGGTACTGAAGCACAGCAGGGATGTGAGGTAAGAGCAACCTCGAACCTACAGTCAAAGACTCTGTGTATGACACAGAATAAAGGATTATTACAGTATACACAAAAGCTAGTTCCAAAGAGAACTCACAGTGGAAAATGAGAGAGCACTCTATGCATCTTATCTTTCTCTCTACCTGTGGTGACATCTGAACCAGGGGATGGCTCGGGAATAACACACCCATTGATGCTCAGCACTGTCTCTGTCTCAGAGGGTGTGAAGTCTGGGGTGTTCAGTAAATTCTCACAGATGTCCATTACCATTGACACTGTCTTAGCAGAGACATTTTTGGAAGACAAGAGGGCGAAGATATTGAGCAAGATGTCGCACTCTGGGTGGTCTGGCTTCTGCTTAGCCAGCAAAGGAAAATACCTGAGAGACGAGACATGGGCTTACACCATAGTTGGACATAATATATAATATAATAATATTTCATATTATTTTTATATTATTCATATTATACGTAGAATAATATTTAAGTGACGAGTCCTCTAAAAGAGCTCCACTAGTATACAAACAACATAACTTGGGTTTCAACGCTGAAACCAAACCATAATAATCCTGCTACTGAACACCTGATTGTTCCTTTGATTATTAATTCTCAGATCTACAAAAGTTCCTAAGGGTTTAAACTCTACACATGGTGCCTACAAATATACATCATAATACAACTATGCTTAAGGTCTATGTTCATAACATTGGTTTTCAACCATGAGTTTAGTTTTACTCTGCTTTAGTGGCTGCCACAGACAGCAGAAAACAGCGCAGCTATTAAACAAAATCAGAAATTATAAAAAAAACAAATGGAATATTCCTGGAAAACTGGAACTTCCAAACATATATATATATATATATATATATATATATTTTTTTTTTTAATATTATATTTGTATTATATTTATTATATTTTTTAATTACTAATTTTAAATTTAATTTAAATTTATTATAATAAATTTAATTTTTAAATATATATATATATTTATTTCCTTTAGAGGAAAAAAAATCTTAAACAGCTACAGATTCATTCTTCTCATAACCAGCTCAGCTACCTAAGAACCTACAATAGTTCTGGGAGAGAAAATATATATTTTTTTACCTAGCATTCATACTCCAAATGTGGACAAGTTTAAGGAGTGCTGTGGGAGCGTATGTGCTCTCTGAGGGCAAGCGACACACCTGAAGGACAGCAGAGAAAACATCACATTATATATGCAGTCCCCTCCGAAAGTACTGGAAAAGTAATGCCAATTGTTGTTGGTGTTTTTTTTTTTTTTTTTACTACATACTGAAAATATTTGGGGTTGAGCTCAAATGATGAATCTGAGATGATAGGAAATGAAAGCTGAAATTTGGATCTGACAATTACATCTAGATGCGTTAAACAACTTAGAATATGGTACCTTTGATGGCAGACCACCAGAGAGATATATCCAATCTGATTGAGAGGAACTTCATCATCATCAAGGCAATCACCCACAACACACTGCCAATATAATAATGGACTGGCCACGTTAAATACCAGCCCTTAACCCAACTGAGCATGCATTTCAGCTCCTGAAGAGGAGATTGAAGTGAGAAACCCCCTCACTGCAGTACAGTTTAGTGATGTCAGTGGGGTGCCTGATTGATGCTGTTAATGCAAACAAGGGATATGCAACCAAATATTAAGTGATATTTAAATTACTTTAAGACTCTTATCTGCTCCTATACGTTTGCTCACCTAAAAATTGGCCATGTCGTTCCAATACTTTCAGAGGAGATCGAATATACAGTACAGTATATGAGCATCATAAAGACAACACACACAGATTTGCATATGCTTCAACCAACAAGGAAGTAACAGATTGGCCCACACAAAGCACAGTTTGTACCTGAGGCCACACAATAGCGTAGAACACAGCATCAAGTTCATCAGCTGTGAACTGGTACGACTCAAACTTGTCAAAGAAGTCCTGGATGCGAAGAAGGCCAAGTCGCCTCAGGTTCTTCAGAGGGCCGATACAGCCAGGCTTTAGCTGCACAGACACACATACACACACAGACACACAGACACACACAGACAGAGAGAGCATTGAGCCTAACTTACATTCTCATTCTTTAACCAGATCTAAACTTATCATCTCCATACATACAACAGAGAAAAAAACTCAACAAGATACATTGCCTTTTCTCTTTTTTCCACTAAAAAAATTTTTTAAGGAAAAAAAATGCACTTTGCTGCATGCAATTTGTTAGCGAACATGAATTTATCACATATTATGAACCAGAAAAATGTCTCCATGTAATTTGACAGGATGATCTTTCATATCCACATCACCCACACCTATTATAGATATACAGGATTCTTTTGCTGTTCATTTTCAAGCTGTAGTTAGACCAATAAACAAACTCTTTTTAAAGTCTTTTGCTTTAGTAGAGCTCTCCAAAGGCCGGCTGCAGCTCACCTGCTCTCTGCGTTCCAGCAGCAAGGCCACAGAGCCAGTGATGCACAACAGAATCTGCAGTAGCTTGGGCAGATAGGTTTCTATGAGGTGGCCGAGTTTATGCAGCACTACATCTATAATGTTGAGCAGTCCGTGCTGGCGACCCAGAGGGAGGACTGAGGAGGAGTCTGTCTCAGCCATGGCCCTCTCCACTGCAGCCAGACATGTTCCTGCATGCAAGACATGGGATTACACGGGTTTGTTATGCTGTAAAATGAGTAATTGTGTATGAATTGTGTATCTCTTGGAATGTGATGATATACCAGTTGTCATCGTTCTCTGAAATCTTTTACTGGGCAATATATAGAAAAACCATGATACTGGGTTATACAGTCACTATTAAACGTATCATAACAACATTCACCTTTCATATTTACTTATTTGAAAGAAAAAATCCATATGTGAATGTCAAAACATACACCATGCTGCTTTTTAGGTGACAAACAATACACGTTTAACTTTTTCTTTTGCATAAATGACACCGATTTACACAAAATTCACAAATACGAGCATCAAGAAAACATTATGGCAGGAAAATATATAAAAATGAATCTGAAATATTAACTTCAGCTTCATTAACTTTTGCCTTGTCGACAATGCACACGTTTCACTGTCTGTCCCAGTATAAAATTATAGGCTCGAGAATACCAGACATTTAAATAATAAAAATATTTAAGGAATATGACCGCTCTATTTAGCACGCCCTGAATTTATTCCATTTTTGAACATTTAAATATCTGCATTATATACGTGTGTATGTACCTTGGCTGTGACGGCACACAGGTTCCAGGAGCAAGTCGATGAACATAGCCAGCTCCTCTGGCCGGCAACCTGCCAGGAAGCGCAGCACGATGGAAGAACGTGACGCAGTGGCCGCTTTGCCCTGGAACTTATTACCAACTTTAGTGCGCATCCGCCCATAGAGAATCCTACACAATGACAACCCACAGATCCCGTTAACACACGATTTAACAATATATTTGACAAAAGAGTGGACATCTCCTACACACCTCATGAGCATAGATATGAGATGGGGGCGGTGCATATCCAGCACCACTGTTCCCTCCTCAGAGATATTGAATTGAACGATCTCATCTTTAAAATGCTTGTCATCTAGCAGTCTCTCCAGATTCTCTCTGAAAAAAACAGTGTTGCAATGAACCTAAAGACAACATTTTTAAGCATAGGAGGCAAACACATGAAGTGCCTTGCAGAAATCACATCCCTTTGGCGCTGCTAAAAGTCTGCAATGTAGCTCAGAGAAGGACGTCTACTCTTAATTATTCCATAAGCTGATGACAAGAGCTTTTGGGGGATATGAAATGAATCCTATAAAAGAGCAAAAGTGACTAACAGAAAGGCTTTTACAATGATCAGACTCTTGGAGCAATATGTGCATTCCAGCTTTCTCAGTGAGGACAGAAACGAGACTTACTCACAGATATCATCAGCATCCGCACGTAATATAAAGGGCTTTCTTCATACACCAGACTACCGTATCTATTACAAATCTATCACGGTATCTATTACAGAGTACATTACTGTCATTACTGCATCAATAGCAATTAAAAAAGTGATGAAAGACAGAATAAGTAAGCTGGAGTAGTGAACCTACTTGTAAGGAAGGATATTTGGGTCTTTGTAAGTCATCAAACAGTCGAGCGCTGCCCTCTGAATTTGCTGGTCCTTGTGGCACAGGAGCTGAAGAGGAGAACTGGTGGTGTCAGATGTCTGCTTGTTTATCCAATGAAAGAACTATTTGTTAATGTGGAAAAAACTCACCTGTGTGTACAGCTCCTGTAATTCAGGCTCCATGTATAAAGCTTTGGGATTAGTGAACTTGGAGAAGACCTTAAGATGTGCAATGAGTTGCCTGAAAAAGAACAATGTTAATGTATGTCGAAAGGGCAATAAATAGCAGCACCTTCAAAATATTCTGTCGCAGTTACTGAGACGCTGGTCATCATTGGTTACAAATTAAACTCTGTGGTACTTCCAGGTTCCATTGGGCAAATGAATACACGAGACCCAATGAACCAAAATGTGTAGATATAATGGAGAAATTTGTGTTTGGGGATGAAATGTCATGTTTCCCCATCATTTACCCCTCGTTCTGTAATTAT
>JAQQZR010000004.1:9068258-9106654 GCA_030068235.1 Notoglanidium macrostoma
GAAGATGCTGGGATTGGCTCCAGCTTCCCCGCCACCCAGATGGATAAAGCGCTATAGATAATGGATGGATGGATGGATAATACATCTTATACTGTGAAGAATGTTGTTTCATTTTAGTTGGATATTTAGTCAGATCTACTAAGCTTGTTGCCTCATCCAGCACAAAAAAATCCCTCAGACATACTAAGATATTAAGAATTCGTGCTTTTAAATTATTTTAGGTTGTAAAGCTTGATGACTAACCAAGGCACACAGGACAAGCAGATTTTGTGTCTGGACTTGCCGTACCTGTTTTAAATGTCCTAATCATTGCTAATGGAACTTATAAATGAATGAGTGATTAGACAAAGAACCAAGCTAAGAAAAGCAGCTGTCTGCTTTCGGTCTAATCCCCCAGGGTGCATGTTAATGTCAGGTATGAACAGGGCTTATGTGAAAATTTGGGAGATATTTTCAAATTAGCAGGTTACTATTCAAATAGCTTTGACTTTGTGTTAATTTTATTTTTTTTTAACTTCTTTAAGATCCTCGTGGATATCCTGTGCACATACCTGGACTCCAGACTTCCTCCTCACCCAAAATACCCAGATGGGAAAACCTTCACATCTCAGCACTTCACCCAGACTCCAAACAAACCAGGTAAAGCCATGGATAATGCTAACTTTTCTATTTATTCGTAGACATTTTTTTCAACCTAGCTTTTTTGTATGGTTTATACAGATCTTTCCAACGAGAACCTCTTCTGCATTCACCAAAGCAGCATCAACCCACCTCACTATCAGCTTGTGTATCAAGGCCATATCTACAGCCTGCCTAAGGTACAGTGGGTTCTCTTCCACTACACCCTCTGTGTGATCAACACTACAGACTTTAATTATTATTCACGTCTTTCCTATGACACTAATTTTTTTTTTTTTCTCTTGTACGTGGCTTGTGTGCAGGGCAGAAACAATTTGTTCCACACAATCCTCATGTTCCTTTACATTATCAAAACCAAGGAGTCTGGGATGCTGGGGTGAGTTTCACGATCAGCTGTTACTACTACTTGAATCCCCTGTGGTACTTTTTCATTAAACCGGATGCAAAACATGTATTCGTGAATTACGACCACACACACAGATAAACTCCATTTTCATTAAATATTAATGACATGAATGAAAGCAATTCAGAACAAATCAATAAATTTAGACAAGTAAGACTAATTATTCAGTTAAGAAACATGAAATGCTGCCATATAAGAGGAGGAAGATTTAGGTTACATTCACATCATGCTGAAGTGACTCAAATCTGATTTTTTTTTTTTTTGCCTTGATGTGAGACAGATCTGAAATTTTCAAATCGGATCCTAATATCCAGATATGTGGTCCTAAATCCAATGCATATCCGACCCGTGGCCATGCGGCATGAATGAGAACACTCAAATCGGAATATCTGTTTCTTTTTTTTTTTTTTTTTTGTCTATATGCATGCGCTAGGCACTGTTATCATCAGTCCGCAGTGTTCTGTCGATTTGTGCTACCTATCGAGGGACGCCGCGTGTTAGGTTTAAGGATATGATTTTAGGGTTCGTTTTAAGTCTTGGGTTAAGGTTTGGGTTAGGTTAAGGGCTGTGGCTAAGATCGAGTTTATTCTCTGCTATCGGTAGCATTTATTCGCTGTGCAGTAGGAATGTTTTTTTTTTTTTTTTTTTTTTTTCTTCAGCAAGCTGGCACAAATGGTCAGAACACTGGCAATGGAGGACCGTTACAGCTGATAGTGTTTGTCGTCCTCCAGAGCAAAATGCAATTTATGCATTAACTACTAGCACAACTTTAATGATTTATGGGTGGTTATCAATATGCACATATGAGTATGGAGAAAATCAGAGTTGCTGAAACGTTTGTAAATCTGGCATGACTGTTTTTTTATTTCAGTTTGGGGTACAAAATTTTAGTTCGGTATAGGGCACATTCAAACAACTTTAGTAAAAGATTGATAAATGAGGCCCAATGTTTGTCTTCGAGAGCATGTGTTTGGTCGGAAGTAAATAATACGCGTCACAAGAATTGTGTGCTCATATTGTGTTCGTGTGCTTTTGTTCCCTTACAGAAGAGTCAACCTGGGGCTCTCGGGGGTTAACATCCTTTGGATATTTGGTGATTAATACTGTTCTAACCATATTATAACTGAGTAAATACAACACTCTGAAATGCTCAGTGAGTAGTATATTGTACATGGCTGTATGTGGTTAGAATTTAATATTAGCTTCTGCAGCCCAACACCAGACGCTGATCTTTAAGTGTTTTCAGTTTTGACACTTTACACAGGAAAGTTGTGTTACAGAGTAAACAGAGAAACTAGTTGTATTTTGATGCTGTAAATAATCTGCATGTGATCTAGCTTTATTTGATACAAAGCTGTAGAATTTTTCAGGATTGAATGTGTGAAACTGGTGTATTTTATATCTGTGTAAATAGTTTTATTAGAGCTTAAGTGAATTGTTTATTTGTGTTTGTCCTGAACAGTTTTTAGCTCTGCTTCATTTTTCTGTACATGCCATCGTCCTCATTATTAAAAGCATGAACTGTTGGGTCCTGTTTTGCAACATGCTGTGTAAGATGCTCACTTTTCATTGGCTAGGAGTTTGTGTTAGTGAAAACTCCCAGGTGCGTTTTGCTTATACTGTATACTGGCAATGTGCTTTGCTTTTTCTACAGTTAGTCTTTAGAGTAGCCTGTAATGTGGGTTATTTTTTAACATAATGCTTAAAGGTAAATTGCTCTTCCATGATCTGACATACTAACACACTACCCAGGCCATGTTATGGAGCATCTTGATTACTGGTCGTCTCTTTTGGGTTGCGTTTTTTTTCTTTCACTGCTTGATCTTCAGCAAATAACCAGTGTAAACGCTCACATGGCTGCTAGCCATCTTGGATATCGTCAGCCAAAAAGACGACTTTGAGTCTTTTGGTTATTATTTTGATGTTCAATAAATGAAATTAACATTTTTAGACTTCTGTGTTGATGTTCTCTGTATTGCCTTGCTTTGCTTTCATGAGGGGTTTTCTTCATATTGGATTCTGTTCTCCACCTGACGGTTGTACAGTATTCAAACAGGATGTTAAGCACAAGAATATTTCAGCGCTTCATTTAAAAAAAAAAAAAAAACGAAAAGGAAAAAAAAAAAGTTACCTTTTCTGTGCCTTGCAACAGGGAGCACTGCCACCTCCGAGCTCCAGGGTCCCTGTTTTGGTTCCTGAGCTCTGGATCTTATTTCTGTACATGTTCTTCCTGTGTTCATGTGGGTTTCCTCTGGGTTTCCAGTGTTTCCACCCATCTCCCATATTGACTGACCAGCATAAAGCACTTAATGAGGATGAAGGATAATACATTCTTAGTTATCTTTAGATAACTATCTGGGGATTGAACACCGTTTTAATCATTTTAAAGCTTGCCTTTATGCTTTAGTTTGTATTTTGATGTTCAAAAAGCAAGATTGTTACTTAAGCATGTTTACAAAACCGTAAATATCACTGAATGTGGTATTAAAATACAATCGTGACCTGCCGTAGCCTGCGCCGTAATGAGTTACTACAACTACCACAATGCTTTGCGGTGAATCGCTCATCCAACTCTCTTCCGGTTGTGTGTCGCTTTCTTGGTTCGGTAAAGAAGCATTGTGGATTGCCGCGATGTCAGTTCAGGTTGTGGCAGCGAAAATGGCTGAGGTCGAGCTGAAAGACGTCCCCAAGAAAGATTTGCCCGTTGTGTCACCTGTTACCTCTAAGGCAGATGAAAAAGGCTCGTTAACCAGCGAGGCTAATGTTTCGGTGACATCTCCCATGTCGGAGCCCGGTGTCAGGGGCGACCCGAGTCCTGTGAGCCCGAACCCGGTGAAGTTGCCTCAAGCGTCCGCGATGAAGCGACCGGACCCGCAGCAAAACGGCGGCGAGGCGTTCGTTAACAGCGACGGCACGGTCGCCGAGGCTCCTCGCATGAAAAAGGTATTTCAATCCGGTTTATTTATGTGCGGGGAAACGTTTCCTGCTGTACTAAAACAGGGCTGCTCAACTTGTGGGCTTTTTTTTTTTTTTAGCCAGTTAGCTTGTCATTGTGTGTCGGAGGCTCGCGCTCTGCTAACGGCTCAGCACATTTAATCGACAGGTCTTATTCAGAATACTAATATTGCGCCTGGAATATATTGCTTGTCTGAACGTATAAACATTCATCTCTAACTGTTTACTCCAACAGCCTGCTCAGTCTGTTTAACCAGGGGCAGGAAAGGAAAGTTAGCAAGCAAGCATCGTTGCCCGGGTATTGCTAATAAAGTTTTCCTTCTTATGAAACGCAAAATGTTTAACTCACAGCTTTTAACGTTTTATATTAACTAGCAGCCACAATGTCGAGGTTATAGTGTTGAGTTTGGACTGTTTATGTAACGTTAATACCGCAGCCGAATGGCAGTCCGCTTCACCTCAGGTTCAGCTAGCTGGGTTAGCTTAGCTCGCTAGCATGCTAGTCCGCAGTGCGCTGTGACTGCGCTGGATGCCTCATCTGCTCACAGAAGTGTTTGTATGTAAAAAGTAGCTTAAAACACTGTCTCCTCGACGCAAATGAAAGATGGTGTTGGTGTTGGAGTCGTACAGACTGACTGACCTCAGCTACATTGATACGCTGCAGATTTAACTTTGGTACGAGCTGAAACACGGCGGTTCGAAGCACCGCTCACCTCTGCTGTTACATTAGCGACATTATTGTGGTTAAATAAGATCGTGCTTTAGGCGATGCTCCTATGTGGTGGTCGTCACTGGTGACGTCATCAGCTCGGTGTGATTTTATGTAATATAACAACGCATGTTCTCGTGCACAATATAGCACGCGCGTCTGACATACACGCTGCCGATCAGTTTATTTTTTGCTCCTACATGGCCATCAAAATCAGCCACCTCCCATCATTGTTTACACGCCGCTTTGTGTTTGTTTATTTCCAGTTGGTGTACTTGAACACACAAACACACATGTAAGTGCACATGCAAAACATCCAGCCCTAAATACACTAATCACCCGTTTCCTGGCTTCCCACGGGGTCTCTCCAGCCTCGGCCTACACACTGTCAGAGCACAAGGTCATCCAGATCGTTATGTGCGCCTGCAGAAATGTTCACATTCTCCATCACCGGGCCTGATTTATCAGTCTTTTATGGGAAAAACTGAAAGAATTCTGTTTTTTCTTTTCTGCTAATTTTGTAGCATGTAATACATAATTTAGTTCTGGATTAAATAATTATCACAGCTCGGCAGTCGCAGCACGTTACAGGCTTCCTTGCTGAATTAAAGCGGTTTATTTGTGTATGACCCGTACCTGTCTTTGAGCACGCACCCGTGCCCCTGAAACACACATCTTGGGTGATCGTTTTGAACACTTCTGTTTTGGCAGGTTCCTTTCAGTTTGCTCGGATTGATTTCTCAAATAGCAGGTAAATTGCAATTGTAATAACTATATTATTGCTGCTATTGGACATCCGTCCAGCCATTATCTGTACCGCTTTATCCATCCGGGTCGCGGGGAAGCTGGAGCCAATCCCAGCATCCTTGGGCGAGAGGCGGGGTACACCCTGGGCAGGTCGCCAGTCCACTACAGGGCTAACACAGACAAACAGCCACACACGCTCGCATTCACACCTATGGGCAATTTAGAGTAGCCAGTTGACCTAATCTGCATGTCTTTGGACTGTGGGAGGAAACCCACGCATGCACGGGGGAGTACATGCAAACTCCACACAGAAAGTGACCCGGGGATAGAACCCAGGACCTTCCTGCTGTGAGGCGACAGTGCTAACCACTGCACCACTGTGTCTGCTATTGGACACTTACTATTAAAACTCCTTTCATTTCAGTGACTACAGTCAATTGTTGTCATTTGCAGACAGGTTTTTTTTTTTAATACTAGTATTTTTCCCCCCAACTCGATACGCTTTCTCTTGTCATGTCTAGTCGGTGATGGCTGTCCTGTCTGATTATTGTCCTGTGTATTTATTGTATTGTTTGCACTTGTCTCACAGTGTTGTGTATTTATGTAGCCGCGCGTTCTGTGCCGTTGTATTATGTGTTGCAGCATGGTGCTGGGGAAACATTTCCATACGGTTATATGATTTAGTGACAATAAATTGATTTAAAATCAATATTTTTTTCTGCCCTGCCGAAACTGGATAATGATGGTGACAGTGACATGAGCATCGTAAAAGATCGACACGTTGTCATCGATGTTGCACAGCCACTTCTTATGCATCTGATCCAGGAGCACATAAAAGTGGCTGAGGTCTGATTTGAAAGCTGGCATTTTTGTGTCCATAAAATCCTGAAAAAAAATCAGATCTGTGTCATGTTCAGGCAGGAAATCAGATTTGTGTCACTCCAACCTGGTTCTGTGTAGATAGCCATATGCATACTCCAACATTTCCTCCTGTTTGCGGGCAGCATTTCCTTTGATCATTCTTATTTGTCTTAATCTGTGGATTTGCTTTAGGTTGCTTATTTTTGAATCTTTAATATGTAATGACCAAGTTGCACAAACGTGTATTAAACGTGTATTGGGTGTGCAACTGGAATAAACTGGGCAGCATGATACATGTATAAAACTGCAGTTATTCACCAGTTACAGAAGCTGATCAAAGTTCATATTAGTAAGTCTCATGCTATAATATTTATACTCGCAGGAATCTCATAAATACCGTATTTCTTATGTAAATGCTCCTGTGGACTATTTATGAATGAATTAATTTGTGTCCAGTTTGATAATTGAGTGTGAAAGAGACTCCGTAGCTTTGTCAAAGCACACTTTAGGATTTTTCCCCTTCCAGGGGTCACTTTTGATCTCTTTGGTCTCTGTAAAGGAAATTGTTTTGTACTGGAACAAGTATTTCAGCTTTGTTTAACTCATTAAAAAAAAAAAGCAATGCGATTTGCTCCATTATTTGAGCAAGTGCAGCTGAGTCATATCTGAGACATCACAGCGAGGGCATTTAGGGCAAACTTAAGCGCTGACCCTGACATTCTTTCCATCCCTCTCTCCTTCACTCATACGCTTCAAGTAGTCCAGTATAGCTCGGGAAATATGTCTGTCCTCCTTTGCTTTTTAGGCTCCGTGTGTAAATGAGCTCTGATTGCTGATGACAGGAGTCATTTCCTGTAAGCTTAGTCTCTCTTACTGGACATGATGCTCAGACCATGGCTGGGAGTGCTACCAGAGAAAATGCGAGGTTTGTGGGCTGCCACTTATGGGCTAATGTGAATCTATGTCTGGAATTGAAACCACCTTTTGTTCACCTGGGAAGAGTTCATTTATTTTAGTTACCTGTGCAGCGTGTTTGGGAGAAATTTCACGGTCGAACGGTTTGAGGAGTTCTGTTAATAACCTTCTACCAATTCCCAGTGATTTATAGCTAGTAATGGATTGCAGGTCATATAACATACAGGCCAACTTAATCAAGGTCCAGGAGAATTTTGATCTTTGGTGTTTAGCAATAAAATGGGTCTCCTTTGTATAGCCAAGAAAATAACAGTCGTCTTTCCTGTATTGCTTTTGACAAAGTCCAAAATAGCCTTATAGCATGTATCTTTTATCCTCAGTGTGCAATAAATGGCTGCGTTTTGCAACCGGACCATCACTAGCTGTCTTTTGGTTCTTTTGTAAGCTGCGTGTACTGAGCGCTTCTACAACAGCCAGCTTGCTAAATGTGTGTTATGTCGTGGAGCTGCTGATCTCCGGGACGAGGACTGGGGCTAGTGAATTACATAGATGGAGTCCTCTAATCCGTGTCCCCGTATCTGAGACTAAGTGGCCCGCTCCTCTACAGAAGCGTGTGATGGAAATGAGTACAGCGAGTTCTGGTTATTATATTTGCCTCGGCATGACTTGATACCGTCATAGACTTTCCACAACTGGAGATGATTCAGATTGTGTAGAAAAAAACAGCCAGTTCGATAGTCAAGACGACGTGTCATTTAGTAGTGCTTTAATTCAGATGCTACAGCACTTCCTTGAATTGTTTTGTTTTGGGAGCATGACCATTTTTTCACTGTAGCCTGTTCCAATGACTGTAACCAGTTGGAAACAAGGAATCTGACTGTTTTAAATTTGAAGATTCAGTTGTGTTTATCTCGTTCTCGACCGTATTGAGATCATTGAGATCGTTCCGTAACCGTAGTATGGTGCTGTGAAAGTTCAGAGTATTGAATCACACTGTTTTTGTTTTTGTTTTTTTTCCATATGATATCCTCCAAGTGACACATGAAGCCAGCCAGCCAATGGGATTCGAACTTACGATTTCCAGACAGTAGGGCGGACGCTTTTCTGTCGCGTCGCTCAGGATCACGCTAGTACATTTCCGACTGAAAAACTCACTTTTATGTGCCGCTTTCTTTAAATGCCCTCTCGTTGCGACCTGCAGTGACCTCTGTGGTGCCTGACTGGATATTGGGATGTTTTTACTCTTATGGAGGGGGTACATGAAGATTTTGAAGCACACAGTTGATGTGGCTTCTGTGTAATAATGGAATCCCATCATTTTGGTAGTAAATGTTTAGAGAGAGAGAGAGAGAGAACAGACCATCACTCTTGTCTCCTGTCAGGCTTTCAGGTGTCGTGTTAAAACAGTCCTGCACACAGTTCAACTCTTAACCACCTTACATTTTTTTTTTTTTTAATTCCAGATTTTTAAAATTGGAGACTTCTAGAACATTTGAACATTATGTCAGTAATATATGTGTAGTGTAAGGGACTAAAAACCAAAGGCATATTCCTGGCACCTCTCCAGTGGGAAGAGCGAACTGCATTTTGTGACGCAGCTTTGTCATGAGTTGCATCTCAAACCGAAAACTCTGACCTTCTATTCAAAAAGTATTTGCTAATCTGGAAAATACAGAAGACTGGTACACGAAACAGATCTTTCAACGGGTTAGTACTGAATAATGGTTTGGAGTGCAGAAAATCTGCTTTAATAGTTAATGGGATATTCCTAATATTAATTCGTACAATAAATGAATTAGACTTACCTTAGCCGTACTCAAGTATACAGTGATCTGAGACATCGTTTAATTGAACAAAAGAGGAGATGGAGTTTCTCATGACCCCATTTGTAAATCAAACGACTCCGTATGTGCTCATGAACCCCTAACATCTTTTGTTTTTAGTTAGGTATAGTATGTGTGGATTTAGGTATTTAAACTTGCTACTAGATTAGGTGTGTGTGTGTGTGTGTGTATATGTATATATTCCAGGACTTGGGGTTGGGAACCTGGTATAAACATTGGGTGCAAAGACAGGATGAGGTATGAGATGGATCATGCATTGGTTCTAAAGTACAGCAGTTAGCCCAGATTCTCATGCTAAATCAGCTATGAGTGGCCCTGATGTGATGTGATTCGGAGGGAATGTAGTGGTAATGATGACTAACTATCTGGTTTAGAGAGCAACAAGCGAAATGACGAGACAGCCGTCTGTTGTGACTTTCAATTTTTTTTATATCCTGACCTCTTGTTTTCAAAAGTTCAAAGTTCACTAGGTGGAAATCAAGCACTTCCTGTCTCTTTTCCTGTTCTAATGAACTGGGTTATTGTGCAGGTTTTAATTAGATTTGTCCTTCCACACTAGATGAGCTGTTCCCTGCTGCCTGTATGAATCAGTGTCGCATCATCCTACTTGGGACATGCTTTGAAAGTAGCATGCATCACAATGTTTCCCAGATATTAAAAGACACTAACCCCAAAAAGCAGGCAAGTTGGAGTAAATTACTAGTGGGGCTATAGATCGCTCCCCTTGCTGGTGTATTCTGCCATTTTTGTCCACGGTGGTTGGTGACCGAGACGATGCAAGTGGATTATGGAACCGTTATGATCGTGAACGAGACATGTACAGTATGCTATCTTCAAAACTGACCACATGAAGGAATATCAAAAAGGCACCATTCAGGGCAGACATTTGATTTGGATGTGACTCGGTGCCTTCCTGCTGCTTTATACCATCTAAATACATGATATCAGCAGAAAAATACATGTTGTTTTAATGCCCATGGAGATGTAGCTGTTTTCTTCCCTGCTTTTTGTAATCTCATGCCATTAAACCATAGTTTCCGCCGTTGGCTGGCTATCACGCATCTGGTGTGATGCCAAGACTGAAAGGGAAGGTCCTGAAAGTGGATTCTTGGTAGCTGAAGATGATGGGAATGCTCCACTAAGAATAGGTGTTATTACAGAAAGCTGTACAGCATATGTGTACACCTAAAATGATAAAATAACCTAGTTCCTGCTTGTAAGATGATTTTCTTGGAAAGTAGGTTGTACACATGTTTACCATTTATAGCCTGGTGGTCAAAACGAGTCTTAAAGCAATGTAGGACACTGTAGGTTGTGCCTTGACACATAGTCTTTTTTTTTTTTTCATGATATCCTAGTTTTAAATGTTGTTGGATAAAGGTTCAGTATGTATGATTTAGGGGGATCTGCTAGCAGAAACGGGTTGTAGTATTCAAAAGTATGTTTTGTAGTGTGTAATTACTTGTATCTAGAAATCGTAGTGTTTTCGTAAGCTTAGAATGAGCGCTTTATATCTACACAGGGAGAGGATCCTCTTCTACAGAGCCTCCATGTAGCCCAGAACGGACAAGCCTCTAGAGAACGCATTCCACATTTTTATAAATGGCAGCGTGACTCTGCATGGAAGAGGAAGAAGAAGAACGAAGTGGAACCGGTGTTTGCTGCTGCTGGTTAACGAGTTTGAGAACCCAAATTTTGAAAAGTGGGGGATCTTACTTATTATGTACAACTGGAAAAGCAAGGGAGCGTGACTGTAAATATTGGAAGTAGGCTACAGGCACCTGACGGCCACCGTACGTTCTCATACATGATTGGAAAGGGAGGGGCATTCAGCTGGTTGCTGTTGCGCCGTGGTGAAACGTGTCCCGTTCTTGTGGCTTGCTGCAGGTCATCAGTCGCCATCCTGCAGTGACTCAGAGCTTCGAACACTGGTGTTCCTTCATAACGTCCACAGCCACAACTATTATTGAAAGAAAAGAAAGCTTTAGGAATTGGTTGGTCAGTGTTTATCCTCAGTCTGAGGAAGTATGTGGTGTTTTTCTAGAAGAACACATTATGATCGTGCACATTGTACGTCCACTACATTTGCTCGTCACCAGCTAATCCTTCCAAGTCCCATGTTAATAACTCCTGGGTTTAACCTGCAAGTTTTTTTTTTTTTGAGAGTTATTACAAAGCTGAATGCGCTGGAAGCACTCCATGTTGTCATGGTAACATTGACTCTAGCGTATAATGTGCAGCTCATGTGGTCATGTGGTCAGCTTAGCTGTTTGGCCAGTCATTCCAGCACAACACGGTTCCGTGTAGCGATACAGTACATTTATGTTCATTATTATTTATCGCTCCTAGAATATTCTCGTACTTCATAATTAATTGGGTTGCCAGATTAAAGTCCTGCCCGCCCAATTAAAGTCTAATGATGAATCCGAGTTCTCGGTTGAGTACCTACTACCCGACACTATGCTGCGTAATGCTGCGTAAATGATAATGCAGTGTTATAATAGGCATGGATAATATTAGCTTGATAACTGGTAAATAATTGTTAACAAGCAAAACATTCCGTAATCTCAGCCATTGTACTAAAATGAAACAATAAGCAAGTCAAATGAAGATGCTAAATGTGTCAGGTTCTGTATACTTTTACTGCTTTTAAGCCCGTATCTTTCCATATTTCCATATTCGTGGCTGATTGCCGTCACACAGCTCGATTCGCTGGACTCGGCAGTGAATCCCACTGATGGAGCCGAACTCTACCAGCTTATGACTTTGACCCCGTTTATACTCGGTATTAAAATGCGTCTTGGGCGATATGATCACAACTGGACAGCGCTAAATACAAGTGTAAACAACCTCCAAGACGCATTGAAGACGCGTTCACGCAAACCACTTGCCGAGGTGGTCTGGGACACATTTAACCACATACCTTCTGTAGTATAAACACCGATGCGTCCGCAATATGTACGTTACAAGAAAACGCGTCATTAATGCTGGACGCGCTGGTTGTTTTGGTAACAGTGCGACATGCTTGAAAATAAATAAGAGCGGAGCAGCGACGTACGTGGTTGGAGTGCAAGAAAATAATGAAGGTATGTTGCAGATTTAATGTTTTAATATAATTCTGTGCAGGGACCTTTGACCTTCTAGCGGAAGTGTTGAAGGCAGTAACGGAATTTGAACAGAAGCTGGACACCTTGGAGACGCATGATACACACGGGTGTAAACGCCGACGCGTCTCGGCAGTCCATTTGTGACCTGATTGCTCAAGACGCATTGCAAAACCAAGTGTAAACAGGGCCTTTGACTCTTCTAATAAGTCATTACAGAGATTTCGAACTGCGTTCGTTATCAGCATGCCGTGATAACGTCATGACGATGTTGTTTTCTTTATATTGGCATGTTATGAAGGTGGCTTGTGCGCAGGAAAATGGGTGGCTATTCTTTTTATGGGTTAATTGTTACCAGCCATTTGTTCCTAGGCGGATTACAGCGTGTACTTTGTTCATCTGAATAATTTCCAGGTTCCCTGTTATACAGCAGGTCAGCGCACAGGACGGCTCCGCGGCCGGACTTGATAAGCTGATTGAGTGCCGTCTCCGTGACGTACGTGCTCTTTATAACAAGCGCACTTCAAAACGGGAACAAAAAAAGACCAGGGTGCAATAAAGCCAGTATGTCTTTGATGTCTCGCTGCGCGCTTTCCATAGGCAGCAGGACCGTCGGGCGTTTGCTGGAAGGACGCTTGAACTTTTTCAGCAGATGATGCGTGATGGCTGTTGCTTATTCAGCTCAGCTTTATTCATCAGTTATTGCGTTCATTTGGTCAACTGTAGTTCATTTTGAAATGACAGAATTAAGCAGGTACAAACAACAAACAACCTAAATGTCTTCGTGAACTTCTCCTTCACGAGACCGCTCCAGAGCGAGCAGTCGAATGTTTGTAGGATTTATTTGGAGTTATCGTTCTCTCGTTGTCGCAGGTGAACAGTCCCAGACAAGGTTCGCTTGGTCAGGTGGCGTTTGCTTCAGTGGCTTCCTTCCTGTTTGAAGTGCGTTTTTAAGCTTTGTAATAAGCAGGACTAAGAGTCCCTTGACATCAGGTTCTTCTTGTTTATTTCCTTGATCATACTGGTCCTTAAGCTAAAACGTGGACATTTTGTGGCTTAGCTAATAGACAAGGTGATTATGACCACATGTTAGAATGCACAAGCGCAAAAGCGATCATGTATCTTGCCCCAAAATAAACTGCCTTTTCATATGCGTCGACATTTGACTTCTGTACCTTGTGTTCGGTGTAATCCCCGTCTGGAATAGTCACTTTTTTCCCTCTTTCCTTGCTTCTCACATTTAGCTGCAACAATTTAATAACACATGGTGTTGATTTTATGATTCAAAATTCATTTTTGCAAGAATACAGCATATTGAGTAAAATGCCACTCTGTGTTATAAACTGTTCACAGAGGACTGTAGGACTCACAACGAGGCCTCGTTTGAAAAATGCAGCGTCACAAAGAACTACAATAAAGCCGCTCTGCCGTCTGGACCGTTTGCTCGCTGCCTGGCTCTACAAGGCTCATTTCCATACAGAAGCCATTTTATAGTCCTCGGTTACCCAGGGCTCACGCTCTAGCCCAGTACTTTATTACCCACATGCCGTGTGACTTGGACTGACCGGGTGTTGAAAAAGACCTGTCCTAAAATGACTAGCCTAAATATGACTTTCGCACCAGTGTTAAACGTAATTATAGCTGTTCGTGCATGAAGGACACTATTTTCAGGGACATGTCCATGCAAACCTGTAATTTAACCAGAACTTCAGATCTCAGTCCGCATTATGATGGGACATCATTTTCAAACTGCAGGCAAAAGTAAAATTAGCTAGTTTTGTTTTGTGTCTCTTGTACCTCATGCACCGAGAACCGTTTATTTACCGCTTTTCTGCTGTTCCGCGGTGACAGACTGACATTAACACTCATCTTTTGCCACGTCTATACTGGGAATCGGAGCCATCGATTAACGTCGTGTGACCGGTCGTCGAAATTACTGACGCAATCTGAACACCCGTACTGCTTCGCTATAAAGCGAGCGGCAGCAAATGAATAATAACAAGGAAAGAAAACACAGACGGCCAATCAGGGTGACGCAGAAATAAAAGAATCGTTGGCCGCCCCTCATGAAGACCCTAACTAACCTGTCCGCTTGGGCTTTTCCCAACAATCTGGACTTACGTGTGTCATATCCGATCTCACGTGTTTCACACGTCTCAGGGAGGTTCACGCTCTGTAGCATGTCGTTGAATGCAGGCAGCTGCACCTACTTTACTGTCATGAAAGCCTGGGAATGAAACCTTGCCGTCTGTCCTGCGTGGTTTTTACCTGACACATTAGCGGCTCACGTTTGTGAGCGGGGCTTTGGTGGCCATTTTGTGCCCTCTTGCTTTCTTCTGATTTCTTTCCAGACCAGCGCATTAACTGTAAAGATGTTGGATCATGTAGTTGTCTCGCATGTTTTTACAGGACAACAGTCATGATTATAGAGAGAAATAAGAGGCTTATCTACATGTCCGTGCACGTCTCGTCTGTCTTAGGCGAGGTTCGCAAAGGAATGAGCCGTACGTCAGATCTGTCCGATGAGTCGCTACAGCTGGTTCCGTTCCATCACGTTCTCACGTGAACATTACGCAACAGCTTTGCCAGGTGGTGATTTAACTCTCCGTACACGTAGCTAGCACGTTAAGCGTTCTACGCGCTGACTAGCCCAGTCTCCTGATCCGCACAGTTTTGCTGTTTTCAGATTAACTCGAACATGGGATTTCAGAATTTTGTATCCTGTCGTTTTTGGCCTGTTCGAGCTACAAAGTGAGAAAACACGGTCAGCTCCATGAAAGCGCGTTTCGTTAGCATCAGGCTAGCCAGCTAATCCTCGTGATCATTAGTTTCTGGTGTATTTACTTTCTCAGAACTGTCACCTGTATGATCAGTGTTATAGATTTAAGTGCTGTGTCTGTCGTGATCGAGCTACAGTTTATACTGCTGGTGTAAAGTGAGATTTTATTTCATAAATTAGACACCTAACCTTTCTGAGTAGGAATTTGACGGGGTAATTTCTTTGGTTCCTTTGGAGTGATTGCTATGCCTTTTTGTCTTATTTTGAGGAATATCTTCACAAAACAGCAGCGTCTGTAACGCTTTCAGATTTGTAGTTAATCCAAAGCGAGTACGTCTTAAAGCACACCAACCACACGGCGAGCAAAGCGCGAAATACTCCGAACCCGAGGCAGCCATCATGCGCCCTCATCACTGCCACGCCTCCCTGCGGCGAGTCAGCCTGCATGCTGGGATTTCTATTAAATTATAGTCAAAAATGACTGATTTATTTATTCAAATGTTGAAGGTTAAATGAATTATTCAAAAAAAAAAAAGCCATGCTCATCCCTAGTTTAACTTCTAACCGCCCTCCTGAAATGGTCATTTGTACTTTTATTTTTTCATGAAAGGGTTTGCAGTTTTTAATTTTGGCTTTCAGTTTTCTGTCGTAATGAAATTATTTCTGTAAAAATTATATTTAGAATCATCCTTTTTTTTTTTTATATACAATTTATTTTTTTTTTGCATTATAAGTCTTAACTTCTTCTCTGTGATCAGCATACAGACGTCATTCTCAGCAAAAACTAAACCCTGAAATATGGTGCACCTGGTATCCTTGTGACTGTCCACGATTACCATCCATCCATCCATTATCTACACCGCTTTATCCATCTGGGTCGCGGGGAAGCTGGAGCCAATCCCAGCATCTTGGGGCAAGAGGCGGGGTACACCCTGGGCAGGTCACCAGTCCACCACAGGCAAACAGCCACAAATGCTCGCATTCACACCTATGGGCATTTAGAGCAGCCAGTTGACCTAATCTGCATGTTTTTGGACTGTGGGAGGAAACCGGAGCACCCGGAGAGAACATGCAAACTCCGCACAGAAAGGCACCTTGGGTGACCCGGGGATCGAACCCAGTGCTAACCACTGCACTTGCCTGTTCACGATTACCTGAAGCAGTTAATCTGACTGTACTGTTGGTGAGAGAAAACCTGTAATATATAGTTCTCGTCTTACTAAAAATCCTTCTTGGTGGATAAATTAGCACGCGAGGCATCTTGTTTCATGCCCTGACTCGTTTCTTTGCCCCGCTAGATTCTTTATTGCCTGTGGAAGCAGTAGCCCTTTCACTACTGGGAGACGTTTCACCCTCTTTCACCTAAATCCTGAAAGAATGTCATGTTTCAGAAGCCGAAGCACTTTGCCGTGAAGCCGGCCTGAATTAGCTGTGCGCGTGAACTCGGTCGATCCTGGGTGGAGCACCGAGTTGAGCCACGACAGTTGCGTAATACCTCATGAATTGATCCGGGATTATACGGAAGAAGGAGAAATGTTCTTCAAATTGGGCTTGAGCGAACAAGGATTTTTTTTTTTATCTGTCCAGTTAGCGTTTTGTTTACTTTTCCCAACGCCACTACCATATTCCTAGCATCCTATTGGTGGCTTTTACATGAGCGTCACAGCAGCGATCACACTCTGGGCTTTTAATCAAAAGGTCCGGACACTGCCGAGCTAGTTGGCCAGCTCTGGTCTGCGTAACACTAAACCAAACGTCACATCATGCTCACAACTTCGGACCGAACCATCCGGTGCACTGCTTAAACCAAGCGACTGCTCTTGGTACGTTTTACAGTTAATGGGGTCACAGTGAAGGGTTTGTCAGGAAAACATTCATTGCTAAGTAGTGCTAATCCCTGTTTGATTCATAGGTAATTAGCTCTCATAACTGTGTGCATATAGAAAAAAACTCCTCCGTCATGGTGAATTCAGACGCGCCGGCGATACTCGCACGTGATGTTTTGCTTTCCATAATCACAACGAGGAGAAATACGTGGTTAAACACTTTGTTTTTGTTATTTGATATGCTCTCAGTGCATATATCCGCTTCACGTTAACACACATGGTGCTTTCTGACCTTTACATTTTTTTTAAATCCCTTTGTTTATGCTCTTTTTGTACATATAAGTCACGATTTCTTTCCGTCTTCCCTTGTCCCAAGCGAGTACTTCTCCTTTAGCAGCTTGGACCGTTTTTGAGGAAATAGGCCGTGAAAGCCGTTCGATATTTTCTTCATCTTTCCACGGCTTCATAAACGATCACCCTCTTGTTGATCCTTTGAGCACTCAGCAGGAGTTTTAGTGTGACGCATCTATTCGTGCGCCTGAACATGTTGCTGCTTTCCCCACTTAGCACCACTGCACATGTAGCACACATCATACGTACGTGTGCACGGTGCTGGTTCAGGCCCCTATCCAGACTTGAAGGAACATCACACTCTTGCTGTGCAGTGCTTACTCAGAGCCTCAGAGGGACACCATCTGGCACATAAATAGACGCTTTTATCCACAAGCCTCAAGACAATGATTGCCTCTTGTCATGTAGTGCATTTGCAAAGGTTTAAAGACCAGGCTCACAGGAACAGGTTTATAGCCACCTGAGTGCACTTAAGGTTTTATTGAAGCTGCCGCTCCGCTCTAGTCAAAGGATGGCCTTTGTCCTCTGATGCTGAATATTCGTGACCAGAGTAGATGGATATGTACATTTGATTTGTACTTTGGAGTCGTGAGCCTGAGGTATTGAAAAAAGAAATGAGCTTGAAGACCGCTTTTAGTACATTTTCATTTTTAGGCCTCGTGGGTAAAAACTACGAACCCGCAATAGAAGGTAAAGAATCCGTGGAAAGACTGCTACACAAAATCGCTATATATTAAATGTCGGATTCTTTATTTTCTGACCCTGAAACGGGCTCCACGCCCACCAGAACAAAGCTTCTGAGCACTCCGACACCTTTGTGCCGACGGTTTTGGCGTTTGGAGTTTAGAGCGTGTACTAAAGAGGAAGCAGGTCGATCCAGTATCTATTGAAATTCTGTGATGTATGATGCAGTTCGCTTTTATTTACACAGAATGTCTTAACATTTGAATATGTGAAATTATTTTTTATTCAATTGTGACCCAAAGTTACTGACAATTTTTGACCCCCTTGGATTTATTTTTATTTTTTTTTAATTGTTCAAGACTTTTATTAAACGGACATTTTTCAAATTCTCAATCACTTTGAGTCCTTGGCTTCGACTGGGCCGTTCTAACACATTGAGGTTCTTCGTTACTCGTCTGGTGATTCAGCATGCTTGATGTCTTTGTTTGTGTATTAGGTTTATAAATCTCCGCCCCGGTACCAAGTTGCTTGCAGCCTGGAACAGGTTTCCTTCAAGGATTGCCTTGTATTTGACCCCATGCGACCGTGACCAGTTTCCCAGCCCCTGCTGATGAAAAGCTGCTTTACAGTTATCTAACGACTCAATTCTGCCAGTATCAGCCAGTCAGATGCTCAGCATCAGCGTCTCTCTAACCCTGACTCCATGATGCCAAAAAGGTATTTTACGCTTGTGTGGTTTCTATCATAGATAGGAAACTTTAGTTGACTAATTCTAGTATAAAGTGTCGGTGTGAATCACTAGCACTTCCTAGGGAGCTCAGAGTGTGCACTTTGCTTCCTGTTTGTGTGCACTCTCTTTATCTGCAGTGATTGTTGCTGTTGTTTGAGACCCTGCAGCAAGAAGTCCTATATTACTGCATTGTGAAGGCTTTTATTGGCATTACTGACTCCTTTTTTTTTTTTTTTTTCTTCCTTCCCCCTTTCCTCCCAAAGCACAGCTGATGTCTCAGCAGAAGAGAGAGGAAGTTTGTTTTATTAACGGCAGGGAATCGTATCAGATGGCTCGGCATAAAAGTTTTTTAATCGACCTACGTGGCACCCTCCTACCCTGCAGCTGGGCGCACAATACGCTTCACATAGAGACATTACTTTATACACTGATTATGTGTAACACATTTAACCCAATAACACGATGCTTTATTTCTGCATATTATTTCTTAATTTTACAAAGGCAGTGTTAATGTGGTATTGAACCAGTTGCATGCATTAAAGGCGTCACGACAGTCTGTGATTGCGCTCCTGTGCGTTTTCCGCTGTCAAAGATCGAGCCTTGTTTACTGCTTCATGGCTGTTCATGCTTTATTGTTAGAAAGACCAAGCTGGTGAAATCTACTACTGACCTGTTGACCTTGAACAAATATCTGTGTGTGTGATTATTGAAAAGAAAATAGTCGTGCTTTAATCAGTATCTTTCTGATTTTTCCCTAGTTTAACACTTTTAGGCCAAGAGAAGTGTATCCCTTAGTTATGCATAGGTATTATATTTTTTTCCCCGATTTATTATTGCTAACATTATCACAAGGCAGCGCCTGTATAAAATACAACCCATGGCTTTTTACTCCTCAAGCATGTTTATAGATAACCGGCTTTAAAGGACAATGAAATTTAATAAAGCTTGAAAGCTGACGTACAAGTTCAGCTTATGTTAATTTGGACTCGGCACCGTGTTGCTTTAGTTAACTGAAATCTAGTGCGGCTGGAAAAGCTTGGGATGAAATGATCCAAGGAGCAACTCCACAGACCTGTTTTTTCCTTTAGTGAAGAAAATAAGCATGTGAAAATGTGTCGCAGGTATACACAAGTGCTGACTTTTTTTGACCTTTTTTTTTTTTTTAGTTTTTCAGGGCTTCATACGAATTCCTCCCACACAAGACTCCTTTTCACGCACTGCACTCTTTTCCCTGCTTCTTCTTCTGCTTTGTGTCAATCATTGCCGCATCGTCTGCGTATTAATCACATCGCATCCCCAAGTGCGGTATTGAAAATCATGACAAAAACTCAAGTGTGAAATGTATGCTCTCAGCCAGTCAGTAGTTTGGCTTGTGTAAACCTTGTTGCACCAGCTAATTTCAGATGTCCAGGGCTCAACCCAAAGGTGGCCCGCACCCTGTTTTATCCACACGTATACTTAGTCACAGTAGACCAACATCATATTTACAGCACATTGGAAACGCTCCCCATTGGCCTCAACCCTGCTAACCGTAGACATCTTGTCCAAAATGATTCAGTATGCTGTAAGTGTGTGATTATGTAACTCTCGCAGTTTTGTGGAAGTGAAAGTTCTAGCACAAACTGCTGCCTGTGTCTTTTTAGCTGCTGGCTAGACGGCACCATCGAGCCACTTAACCGGGAGGAAGAGCGTTAAACGATTCTGCCTTCCAGCACAGCTACGGGAACAATGAACTTACCAGGATGAATAAGTGAGGCTCGATATGGCTAGCGTTAATGCTTCAGAACGAGAAGCTTAAGTGAGAAATTCCTCTTGTTATTGTTTGAGTGGATCTATTAGTTTGCAAGATCCTTGTTGCTGTTCCTGTTTCCCATTCCCACTGTATCTACCATCAGATTTCGACCATGTGTGCACTGTTTATTATCTCTGCCCTCAGCATGACGTTGGGAGTTTTTTAACCTCTTCCACCTCGGGCACTGCAGTTCAGCTGTACTGAATGTATAGCGTGTACATGGTCTTTATATAAGCTGTAGCATGGGCCCACTTTCAGTTTGGAGAGATGAGATTGAGCTGTTTTCTTTCAAATTCCTCGCAGGTTTGGTTAGTAATATGAATCTCTGTAAACTTCATTCTGGTGGCCTCTTGGAAACTGACTCTTCGCACAGTGAAATGTGACAGCTCCAGACTCTCGGGGATGGTTCGCAGGGAGCCGGTTGATTAGCCACCCAGTAGGACATGATTAGTGATGGTAATTATCTAGATTTTTGTGATTAGTCACAGTGAAGTTGGCATACATTATGAAAACCAATAATCCGTTTGAAACGAATAAGTAGCCAAGCGATAATGAAAACATTTCAAATCGGCCAGCACAACAAACAGCAAACATGATTGAAATAAAACGCAGGCGTAGAATAGTGATCAGGAAACCAATAAGCAATCTCGTTCTTTTTTTCAGGAAGTGCGGTCTTCTATTTCATTGAGAAGACTAAATGTTCACGCATCTCCGTGGAAGCGAATGCTAGATAATGACTTCGCTTCATGAGGTCTGTGCTTTTCATAAAACCTGTGAACAGCTGTTAGACGAGGAGCGAGAACGGATTGTTGTATTAATTCAGGTGGTAGCTGTAGGAAGAGTTATTTTTGTGAATTTCCACCAGTATTGCGTGATGTAACTGCTATCTGAGTGTTTCTCGCTCTCCGGTGGTGGAGTACACGGCAGGGATTTGCATGGCTCCAACACACCAGATTCAGCTTATTGCACCATTGATTGGAAACAAGCCAAATACCATGACTAAAAGGGGCAGTCCTTTGAAGTAAGACTTATTAAGCGTGTCTTTTCGTTCTTTCTTTATTCCAGTGTCCTGTTGTCTTGTTTGAATAAATAGAGCACTATAATGACCACATAAAGCCTTTTAGAGTTGTACTACTTTTTACTGGAGTCATTATACCATACCAGTGCACCATACCCAGATTGCCGCCGCTGTATCCCTGCCTGGTTAGCGTTAGCTGGTTAGCTAACCAAGGAAATTTCTGGAAATTCATGTTCTGTACCGCTGTGTTTTGTATTCATCACGATTCTGCACATATTCCGTCAGTCAGTGGTGTTAACCTGCTCGTGTGTACTCGGGCAGGTCCGTCTCCTCTGCTGTCCGTCTCTCACACATCGTTTGCGCTTTAATGTGCAGCCCAGGCCTGGATATGCGTCCATCTGTAGTAACATATGATGACCTTTCTTGTATTGCCATAAGTGAAGAGTTTCTCTGATAATCCACAAATCCACCCATATTATCAGAGATTAAAATGCCTCACTTTCTGCATTTAAAGTGCCCTGGAAATCTAAATTGGTGCTGTAGAGCTTTTGTGCCATTCCCTTAGTGTGGACACCATGACACCAATCTGGAAAAGAATACATTTGGAAATATCCTTGTTTTCATTTTTGTTCAGTGATTGATCTGTAACCCTGAGTGATTGCCTAATTAAATGCCCTCATATGCAATTTACTGTATGTTCTGCCCCTGGAGGCAGGTCTTTCTCGACAGTTGTAGCTCACTAGCAGTAGACATGGTTTGTCTGTGGTTTTCATTACTTAAAAAAAGTTTATTTCTTTTGAAGAGGAAGGAATTCATACAAGGTGGCAGTTATGTGACGCTGCTTGGAAGTGGACGCTGCTTTTATCCACTTGTGGCTCTTCAGTACCGGAACGTGTCACTTCCTCGGACCAGAAACGCAATTCGATTTTTACCCACCGCCAGGGCCTTTCCATCAGAACGATTAAATAAATGGCTCTTGTTTATCTGGTTGCTGGCATCTTGAATGCTGGTGGCTGTGTAAGAAAGTCTAGCACTTTAATTAGCAGTGTTAAAAGGGAAATCAAAGTTCGGCTGAGACTTGACTCTATCTCAGTGTTTTTATACTTTATCTCAATGTTTCTGTTTTTCCTGTTTCGAGTGTCGCGTTAGGTCAGGAGAGTATAGATCATTAAAGAATGTCCCAATGATAACGTTCTTATAAGGTAAAATCTTCAACCTTTTTCATGGTTGAAGGTAAATTCTCATTCCTTTCTAAGGTAGCTTGGCTGCATTTGCAGGCCATTGCTTTAAAGATGACTTTTAACCAGCCAATCGATTCTTTCAGTGACACCTGGCATTTCGTGTTTCACTAAGGTCCTATAACATGGTTGCTGAAGCAGCAGGACCTGCCCATATGTCCTGCTTTTTATGTTCTTGCACAAAGCATTCCTTGTTGAGGGCTGGTAGAGCAAACAAGTATCCTTGGCAAGAGGGACTGTCCGGGGCATGAAAATACTGTAATCACCTCATTAAACTTTCACCTGCAAAATCTTCAGCATGCACACCAACACTTTGGACCCACTGTAGCCCGATTAAAACGTTGGTTAAGCCGAGCAATGCCACGGTTGGCCCCTATTCCCTACAGCTCTGTTCTGTCCAGTCTGTGAACAATTAAAGGACTGATACGAGAGGTATAAAATGTACAATTGTGCATTGTGCAGGACGGGCAGCGGAAGCGGGTATAAAAGTTCCCAGGCAGCATTGGGTCTGTCTCTCCGTTCCTCTTCACACTTCAGTTCCACGCCTTAAATCATGTTGAAAAAGAAGAATGGAGAGCGCAGCGAGAGTTTCGTAAAAAAGGTAAGGCTTGCTGGGTGGGGTTCAGATCTCAGGGTGGAGGAGGACCTGTGGGAAACGTAGATATACAAAAGCTCGTGTATGTTCAGTAAAGTCTCTTAAAGCTTTACTGACCTCTGTGTAACCCTATAGTGTCAGCACTGTTAATGGCTAACTGCCAAATGGAGCCGGTGAGAGGTTAACACTAGTTGTACGCTTTCCTTGTGATGATAGCCGTTGGATTTGGGGTATAATTTTAGGCTGCAGCTTGAAAATTGAGTGACCTCTGATCTGCTGTTTGTGTTTCTGTTAAGAAAAGCATGAAACCGCGGCGTCCAAATGTGTGCATTGTTTCTCCACAGGTCTTAACTAAGCGCTTTATAATTTCACTTATGCTGTATGTAAACGTGTGTGGGAAAGTAGTAGCCATGCAGGCGTCACATGGATAGTGTGCGTCTTTTTAAATATTGCGTTATCACTTTCTTGTCTGCACCGCGACCCTGACCAGGATAAAGCAGTGATTGAAGATGAATGAAAAACTAACTTTGTCTAAGCTTGTTCCTTTGAGGCCTTTCAGTACTCAGTGTTAATGTTCATGCGGTAAAGTTGAAGTTACCATTTTGTGAAACCTTGACAATGAAACATCAGCGAGATACGAGTGGCTCAGCAGCCTCTCTGCCCGTATGAGTCAAGGTTCTGTTTCATCTGGGCTATTGTGTTACACATCTCACTCGGTGAGTCAAACCCCTTTTTCACAAAGCACACAAAAGTCAAGGTTTTCTGCATACATGCGTGTGAAACAGAGAGCCCGTGTGTGTGTGAGTCATAGCTGTATGCTCAATGTGTCACACTGTGTGGGCTTCAACATGACAGAGGATGTTTGCCAGCCAAATCAAGGCTATCCCTGTTTTCTGTAAAATTACAGGTTTCATTAATGTATTTAGCGAAATGGAGCATGAGCTTGACAGTGTCATTATTATTATTGTTCATACAGTATTGGACATTTCTGGAAAAGGATGTTGGATTTTCAGTCAGTTAGACAGGGATGTTTTCACTGTTTCAGTGCTGAGGGAGCGGAGGGTTTCGAAAGGGTTAACAATACTATACTTTCAGCACTAGTTAGCAGACTCTGTATATCTAGCACAAACCATTGCTTCATCCAAACATTTCAGGCTGTTTTCTGCATTCTAAAACATTTTTTCCAGTACACTGTGTGCTCGGGGAAAGCAGCACTGAGTTAATTGTTGATCAGGAGGGTGTTATATTTAGCCACATATGCAAAAAATCGACCTTGAGCACTGAATATGTCTATCAGTAAGTACATTGTCATTCATGATTACGATGGATAATGATTAATGTTCCACTAGCTTTGATATGATGTATTGTTTGCATGGCCTTCTTATGTAAGACTACCATTTTTAATATCGCTTGATGGTGCAGAGGGATTTGAGAGCTGCTGTTCATTCAGATAATGTCATAAATAGAGGCATTATCTGTATGCCGTACTTTAATCCTCTCGCAACACAGACGCCGTTCTCTTCCTGGCAGCTGCCATGCCATGAATAGTAACATCAGTTTAGCCACATATCGGACAGTTACTGCCCCCCGCCTCATGGGGCAAATTTCCACAACGTTTCCAGAGATTTCAGGCCCATTTTCTCCTGGAGAAGCCTGGGTCAGATAGCTCCTGGGCCTGCTCTGCTGATTGGCCAGAGAACTTTGCTAGAGTAGTTCACCTAAATCTGGTAAATCTAGGCCAAAGCAATGCTGTGGAACAGTTTTCATGTGTACGAAAGTTAAAGGTGGGGTCAGTGAGCAACATGGACAATGGACTGAGCAACATGGACACCAACATTCAACTCATCAGCGCAAATACTTGCCTGTCAGTTCAGAAAGCTTTCCCTCGATAGTATTCCGGTGTTTTGCTTTAATTGTCACCACTTGCTTGGCTGTTTATAAATGGATGATTAGTACGCTGATACGTGATATTATTTTTAAACTAGATTATCATACAAGGTTTCAAATCGTAACGACGTCAGGGCTCTGGACATTTACTGGGTTTCGGTTGTTTGTAAGCACCGCCATTAGTCTCATCCATTTTCTTTCTCTTCTTCTACACTGCGCAGCAGATCCAGTTTGCAGACCAGAAGCAGGAGTTCAACAAACGGCCCACCAAGATCGGACGGCGCTCTCTGTCCCGCTCCATCTCTCAGTCGTCTACAGATAGCTACAGCTCAGGTAAAAATAATACACCGACGTGGTCACTGAGTCATTAAACAAAAGCTGTTTTTTTTTTTTTTTCTTGTCCTTTTTTTTCATTTTATAGGTAGGGTGGTCGGTGTGTATATAAGGTGATCTAGGTTGTGTTGGTCTCTGTCTGTGTTTTGTCGGATCTTAAGAAAACACAATCCACATTATGGCTGATTACAGACCATTAGTAGTATGAGTGGCTTTTTGGATCATGCACCGTTCCTTGTCCCACCAGCTGCCTCCTACACCGATAGCTCGGATGATGAGACCTCTCCTCGTGACAAGCAGCAGAAGAACTCCAAGGGCAATGGAGATTTCTGCATCAAGAACATCAAGCAGGCTGAGTTTGGTCGCAGAGAGATCGAAATTGCTGAGCAAGGTAGGTTGAATAAACCACCTTTGTCTGTATTATGTAGAATAGCATGTGACCTGGTGTTGCCTGATCTCGAAATGTTACAGTCATCAGAATTTGGTAGAGGTTCATATATTCTGTTGGGGTGCATGTGTCTGTGGGTGGAGTGGAACATGCTGTGCTCTTCCTGAGCTGCTGAGGGGCACATATGTTCAGAGTGCACTCACCAGCCACATGGTGCTTCCCACTACTTACTGCTCTCTCATTCCCCACTGTTCTCTCTCGAGCTACTTTTTCTTTCCTGTGTTTGTTATTTATCAGTTAAAAGTGCAACCAAGTAGCAGCCATGCGTCCTCTTTAAAAATTTCTATTCATGGATTAGTTATGTTGGCATGTATTGTCATTACTCTCAAAGTCTATACTGGGTGTGTTGCTCTACAGAGATGCCTGCTCTCATGGCTCTGAGGAAACGAGCTCAGGGAGAGAAGCCCCTGGCTGGAGCTAAAGTGGTGGGCTGCACTCACATCACGGCCCAGACTGCCGTAAGTAGTCTCACTGTAATCACACGTTTGTACACATGTACACCAGCACAGATATTTGAATTCTTTGTATGTTTGCATGTGTAAATAGGTGCTGATGGAGACTCTGTCTGCGTTGGGTGCTCAGTGCAGGTGGGCTGCCTGTAACATCTATTCCACCCAGAATGAGGTGGCAGCTGCCCTGGCAGAGGGAGGTGAGAGTGCTCCTTACTCACTTTCTTTTTCCTCTCCGTGTATCATTTCACCATTCTGCGACTCTTGTTGTTGTCTCTTTGGCAGGCTTCTCTGTGTTTGCTTGGAAGGGTGAGTCTGAGGACGATTTCTGGTGGTGCATCGATCGCTGTGTGAACGTGGAGGGTTGGCAACCCAACATGGTGAGAGGGGAACCCGCAGGTTGTCTGCCTTACCTGTATAACTGTCTTTATAGATTCTTTCTCCGATTACAAAGCCTCCAAACTCGTCTTCATTTGTCAAATCTGCTTCAGATTCTGGATGATGGTGGAGACCTAACACACTGGATCTATAAGAAATACCCCAACATGTTCAAGAAGATCAAAGGCATTGTGGAGGAAAGTGTGACTGGAGTTCACAGGTGAGCAGTTAGCCTTATGTTACCTTTAAAACTACGCCCAGTCCTGAGATTCCTCATCCAATATGTGTTTGACACAAAACAGCAATCTATTTAAGTTTTTCACTTTGATTCATTGTCAAAATTTATGGTTTTCATGATTTATTATTTGACCTGTTTATTTAAGAGTTGAAACGTTAACATTGTTTGCGTTAACAAGTGTCAGTAGAATAAATCATAAATCTTAATTTGATCAACATTAAATCACATGCTGATAAATGGTCCTCATATATGTAAATTTTGCTAAGGCACAAACTGAACAGCAGCTCAGGAACTTGACTTGGATTTCAGAGCTGCTGATTTCAGGGTATGGGTTTCCCGAGCATAACTGGAGTTGTGCTTCAGTTATCCATGGCTGGCAAACTGTGATTGCCATCTAGTGACTGGAAAGAGGAATAGCTACACCTCTTGCACAGCATATAATGTACTATTCTTGTTGAGGTAACTGACAAGTACTGATTACTCTCTGCAGGCGACGACAATCTCTGTTCTTCACATGTCTGGACTATGGGATAGGGCGGCTATATAGAAGCCATTTATCCCAAAAATCCAAGTCCAGCTAAATCACCCCAAACTATGTGGCATGTGTTATGGTCTGATGAGAACAATTCCAAAAGATATAATAATTCCGAAAATTCCAAAAGATTTGTTTGGCGTAAAAAAAAAAAAACCAAAAAAAACAGCACAACACCAAAAGAACACCATACCCAAGGTGAAGCATGATGGTGGCAGCATCGTTTTTCAGGGCTGCTTTTCTTTAGCCACAATTGGGGCTTTTATAAAGGTGGAGGAAATCATGAATAGCTACAAATACCTGTTGACTTTAGTGCAAAACATTCAGGCAGGAAGTAATTTCACCTTGCAGCATGACAATGACCAAAAGTGTACATCCAAATCAGCAAAGGAATGGTTTAACGAAAAGGGGATCGGTGTTTTTCAGTGATATATGCAGGCCTGAAACCAACTACGCGGGGGTGGCCTGAGGCGGGGGTGGCCTGAGGCGGGGGTGGCCTGAGGCGGGGGTGGCCTGAGGCGGGGGTGGGGGGGCCTAATGCTTTGTGAAATGCTCTCACAATTTGACGGCTCTAGAATGTTTTTGGAAGAAAGAGTGGGAAAATATTGCTGAGTCAAGATGTGCCATGCTGATAGACTCTTACTCAATAAGACTGAGTGATGTAATAAAATCAAAATTTGTTTCAACAACAAAGTATTAATTTAGTGAAATGCACACTTGTGTGACTAGGATATTGTACGTTTTTTTTATTATTATTTTTTTTCCCCTAAAAAGATTCTGATTTTTTTTTTCGCTTTTGGTCCTTTGGAATATTTGCCTGGTGGAAGGGAAACTTGAAACTTGAACTTTCCACTGTCTTCTAAAAGTGCAAATGCCATTGATATTTTATTTTCTCTTTCAGTATAGCTTCTGTGTTTTTTATATAGTTAACAAGCATACTTTAAAATTGTAACTATTTTTATTTTAAGCTATTGTAAAATTTAGAAAATGGCACAGGACTGTATAGCCCATAATATTGACAGCATGCCTGTTCTCTTTTAGCCATCACATATTTGCGGTTTTGCTTAGTCAGCCTCGTCACCTTGCGTTTGCATTGTTGCGTTCAAACAGTCTTTTCACTCTGTTTGGATCATGTATATCGCCATGCTGTAGTTGGCATGTGTACATTTAGTTTTCTGTTTTTTCCTTATGTCTAGGCTGTACCAACTGTCAAAGGCAGGAAAACTGTGTGTGCCTGCCATGAATGTCAATGACTCAGTCACCAAGCAGAAATTTGACAACCTCTACTGCTGCCGCGAGTCCATTCTGGATGGGTGAGTCAAGTGTCATTTCTGGCTTAAAAAAAAAAACTAAAGCCATGTGCTCTTAATAGTATTACAAAACATTTGTGTTAATACATCTGTAGATCAGTCTATAATAAATATCCATAGCTGATGTATGTATTTCATTGTGTATTTCTTAGTCTGAAGAGGACCACAGATGTGATGTTTGGAGGGAAACAGGTGGTGGTGTGTGGTTATGGAGAGGTGAGAGCCAGCTTTTAGCTCCCTGATATTTCAGTACATTGTATATAATATAACATAATGTCTCAAATCACATTTAACAGTCATTATCAGGCCACACTTTACATTTCCAGCTTAACATTTCTTTAGACCGTACTGTTTAAGACAGGAATGGGCAATCAGATATAAAGGTTGCGGGACAAAAAAAAGGGCATGGTGATTATTGACCTGGTGTGTACTGAGTGGTGTATTTATTGCATCTGGTGTACGTTGGGATTTACTTATTCATTCATTTATTCAATTATCTTTACTAACTGCTTTATCCTGGTCAGGGTTGCTGTGGTTGTGAGTTAGAAAATATTGTGTGAATGGTTACAAGTGAAAATAACTGCAGGGATCGGGATTGGTCAGAATTCCTGCAGGGGTGGGATTTAGAAAAAATATAAAAATAATAACATCCATGAAAAAAGATGTTTTACAGTTTAGTCCTGTACAATGTGCAGTTGAGTACAGAAATGGCTTCACGTAGTCTGAAATATTTGCTGATTCAAGTACATTTAGCCTGCTTTTCTTAACTGTCTGCCTTGCTACCATTTTATTAATCACCCATAACTGGTTGACATCCACGCAGCATTAACTAGTGACTGTATAAGCTGACTTCTTGACTAGTCTATTCAACTCCTACTGCGCACACTCACGGATCATAAGAGAAGCTTTTTTATTACTAAGGTATTGTATTGTTTCAGTATTATTTCTGTCGTTGGTGTTGCAAATCCCAGTGTGGCCACTAGGTGGTGCTATTCATTAAAGTCTTGGATTAAATGTGTGTGTGTGTGAGACATTACAAGCCTAATATTGTTTTCTTATTATGACCTGAATGTGTGTGTTTAGGTTGGAAAGGGCTGCTGTGCTGCTTTGAAGGCAATGGGCTCCATTGTGTATGTCACAGAAATTGACCCCATTTGTGCTTTGCAGGCCTGGTAAGCTTCTGTTTATGAAATGTGGGGGATATAGTGGGATTTGATGTGTAGTACACATGCTTTTTTAGTGGTGGGGAAGGAGACTGTATTTTTAATCACTCAGCTTATTCCTGTTAATCATTGTGTCTGGATCTCTCAGCATGGATGGCTTCAGACTGGTCAAACTGAATGAGGTCATCAGACAAGTGGACATTGTCATCACCTGCACAGGTTTGTTTTCTTCACACGTCTGTATGTATATACACTCATCATCCACTTTAATAGGAACACCTGTGCACATGTTGTTTATGAAGTTATCTAATCAGCCATTCATTTGGCGGCAGCACAGTGCATAAAATCATGCAAATACAGATCCCTTATTATCAACGCCACACGAAGCAGAGATATAATGACTGTTTTGTTCAGTGACAGCAGAGGGCACTAAAACACCATTGTTATTGTGCCTGAAAAGGCAAACATAAACAATGCAATTTCACAGATTTAGACAATTAGAATTAACGTATGAACAAACACTTTACAAGAATATAACCGAACTGAACTCAGTTGACGTTCAAGTGAGCGTTACTGGTAGTGTTGCTGTGATTTAGGCTGCTCAATATCACGGTAGACACCCTCAGAATTCTAGTCTGTCAGAATGACAGACGGCCTTCAGATTTCTCCATCATCGTGTAAAAAAAAAAAAATTCAGTGGATGATGGAAATACTTGGTTAACGTGACTCCTGGTTTTGGGGAGGCTGACACTAAGATTCTTGTTCTTCGCTGACAGGAGTTGAACCTGATATGGTCTTCAGCTTGAAGTCTGATGTGCATTCTGAGATGCTTCTCTGCTCACCACAGTTGTAAAGAATGCTTATTTGAGTTACTATAGACTTCCTGTCAGCACAGCCCAGTCTGGTCATTCTCCTCTGATCTCTCAAGGTCTCTCAACAATGTGTTTCAGTCTGCACCTCACCTTCTTCTGTACATAGGAGGTTTTTTGTCTTTTGCACCATTCAGCATAAACTCTGGACAAGACAACTGTGTGTGCAAATCCCTGGAGAGCCGTGGAAATACTGAAATACTCGGAGCAGCCCATTTGGCACCAACAACCATGTCACAGTCACAGTCATAGAAATCACACATTTTCTTCATTCTGATGTTTGATTTGAACATTAGCTGAAGATCTTGATCTGTATCTGCATGACTTTTTACATTACACTACTGCCACGTGATTGACTAATCAGATAACTGCATGAATGTGCAGGTGTACTGGTGTTTAATAAAGTGGACGGTGATAATGGTAGACGTGCATTGATCTAATACTGAGTATCTGATTGGACACCGCTATTTTTCAATCTGCTCCACTGATATATTTTATGCTGCACGATATTTTCTGATAGAAAAAACAGATCTGAACTTTTGATGCAGTTTGCCTTGAAGCGTTCTGCTATAAAAAAATCTTGTACAGAGTGGACTCCCTTACTGTGAGGATACAAGTGTTTGATCATTGTCTGGCACTGGCCAGTACTCGGATATTGGTGTTGCATTTACAGTAGAAAAAAAAACCTGTGCTGGAAGCAGGGCTATTGCACTGTTTGGAAGAGGCACTCGAACAGGATGTCCATCTCCACAGTGATCGCGCAGTAGAGCTGAAACGCCAGTACTGCCCAAACAGGATTTATGCGTTTGAGGATAGGATCACTACACGGTTGTAGGGTTGCTACAAATTACGAAGTTATTAGTTTCCCAAAAGTGGGAGCGATCGTTTAAAATCAGTTTAACTATTTCATTGACCAAGCAGCACTGATACCACACAAGCGCACACATTTTTAATTGATGAAACAATATATTTTCCACCAGTTGCTTGGCAGCACCTTTCCCTTTCAGTGAAATGGATCTGGATAATGGATTCTTACAGACAGTTGGCCACCTTTTTATTAACTGTATATTTTGTAATAAAATGCCTCTGTCTTGTAGTTTAGATAAATACGTTTTTAAATCTGTATCCCAGCACGCCGATAGCATTGTCTTGTTTGTGTGGTCTTCATCAGATGAGGTAGCACTGTCTGAAACACGTTTTGTTTGAACTGAGGAAAAAAACATCTTTTTTTTTTTTATTAACGAAGCCAAGCACCTATTGTTTGGTGGACATCCTGCAAACATCTTAGAACCTCCCACTGTTCCAAAAGCCTGGGAGGTTCTTGAGTTTTGTTTATGAGTTTTGGGTCGTTTTTGAAGCATTTTTGACCAGATGTCACATACTGTTTCTGTTGCTATTGCACATGCTTCTATAGCTGCTCAGTAAGTTCAAAGGAAATGTTTCAGCAAATAACTTGTGCTTATAAAGTGAAAATGCAACACTGTATTTTTATTTTTAAGTCTTTGATCATTAATTCGGGTTGAATATACTGAACAAAATTAAATAATGGCTAAAAGTTTTTTTCCGGTTCTCTTAGGGAACAAGAACGTGGTGGTGAGAGAAAATCTGGACCGTATGAAGAACGGCTGCATCGTCTGCAACATGGGCCACTCTAACACCGAGATCGATGTGGTGAGCAAACCTCAATGACCTCGGTCACTGTGTGAAGGAACAGTTAACGGTTTTTTGTATTAGTGTACGAAAGGTTGTGTGTTAATATGTCTTTATTGCATCTGTTAATTCTTATGTTTGCTGACCGGTATTGTGTGTTTCAGGCCAGTCTCAGGACCCCTGAGTTGACCTGGGAGCGTGTAAGATCACAGGTGGACCATGTGATCTGGCCTGATGGCAAGAGAATAGTGTTATTGGCAGAGGTGAGGTTATAACCGACATCTCCCTTTCAGCCCCTATAGGAAAATCTATAAAATGTTGGCCTTTTATATAGTGGTAAGTGGTATATCAGTATGAATGAAACACTGATGAATAATAAGGGTTTTGCAACTAGTAGAGAATTTTAGCTACCATGTCTATCACTGTTGAGCCATAAAGACAGCATTGTTTTGCTTTAAAATGTTGCTAGTTACTTACATGTATGCCTTGGGGCTGTGGACAGTGTATTCTATGTCTGCTTTGGTGATACATTCAGTAGTGTACTTGTGATTTTAAAAAAGTATTTCTGAAAATTCTCATGTGTCTCATGATCCATCAAGCATATATCATTATTATTATGCAGAGAAGATAAGCTTCTGCGAAATACACATATATATATATATATATATTTTAAAAAATGAAGCCTAAGAACTGCCCATGAGAAATGGCACAATTTGGATTTTTATTAGAATATTAAGAATGTTAGCCTATGCATATCAATATGTATATCATGTTATGCATTAATGCAGTCCAGAATTTTGATATTATAATAAAATTTGGTCTACCCAACACATTAATAAAAGCTTAAGAGTATGTGTGTGAGCAGGTGTTTTGTATATTTATCTGAATGTGTTCGTGTTCAATTAGGGTCGCCTCCTCAACCTAAGCTGTTCTACTGTACCCACATTCGTCCTGTCCATTACAGCCACGACCCAGGTAAGCGACGCAGAGCGCGGCCACTTACACTCACACTTCTTAAACAGTAGTCTCTGTTGGAGAATTTACTTCTGCTTTCAGGTAGAGATGCCCTTGCCTGCTTATTCAGTCACAGAGTTTTTGTGTGTACACTCATGCGTGCATGTATGCCTATGCATACAACCACACTGTTGTCATGGTGACTAAGTTCTGTCTCCTCCCCCAGGCTCTGGCTCTGATAGAGCTGTACAATGCTCCAGAGGGCCGCTACAAACAGGATGTTTACCTACTGCCTAAGAAGATGGGTAAGATGCACATATTTATGTGTATGTAATACGTTTAATGAAGACATTTATTGGGAAGTCGGACTTACTGTGCACATGCAGTGAGCAGGTTAATGTGCCTACATGTGTAGATTTTTTTTCCGCTGTGTTGCATGTAGTCATGAGGGATTTTTCCTAACAGTTTGTCAGCAGACTGTGCTGTGCTGAATGATCACGCATGTGTGCCATCTCCTGCTCAGAGCGTAACCATGTGTGTCCCAGTACGGGCTCTGCATAGAGAGCGGAATATAGGTCAGCCTGTCAGAGACTGCTGCTAGTGCTCGCCACACCATTCACTACCCTTTTTCACTCTATCTCATGCTCCCATCTATCCCTCCCTCCCTCGCTCAAACCTCTGCATTAGCATCACTACAGTAAACTTGAATGAAAGAAAGTACTTTAGGGAGCCGTGACTGATGGCACAAGAAGGAAACGGTTTCATTTCCAAGAGAAATTTCCGGAAGGTAATTAGACAAGGCTGGAAATTAGGCATTCATTTCATTTACGCTCCCTGACGGAAGCCAAGGAGCTTTTCTTCCTGTTGTCCTTTTTATTGTTCATCCAAATTAGACTAGGCACTGTATAGACTGTCACTAGCGCATATTATGCCAAGGTTATTAAAGACCTGACGGGCCTTTTTTGCTCATTAATTTAAATACAAAGCTGCACACAGTGTCACATCCGATATCGTACTGGAATTGTTGTGACTGGTGATGTGTGTGTCTTGTTTAGATGAGTATGTGGCCAGTCTTCACTTGCCCACATTTGATGCCCACCTTACTGAGCTGAGCGATGAGCAGGCCAAGTATCTAGGCCTAAACAAAAACGGGCCTTTCAAGCCAAATTACTACAGGTAAGTATCATGGCATCTTCTGCTTCCGAATTTTCTGTGCCATCTACACATTGCATCAAATAGAATGACAAACCTATAATAATCTCTGTTGCAGGTATTAAAGAACCTCACCAATGGAAAATGAAGACTTGAGTATTTAGACTCATCAGTCCAGGGGAAGCTGAGGTTCAGCTCCTCTGTCAGGGGGGGAGGGAGAGGCTCTGTGCTGATTGGCTGGAGCCTTGGGCGTGGCTTACAATGGCTGCAGCAGTTTTTATTTATTTTCTGCTACAAATAGCATAACTCTAATCCTTTTATGAGCTGCTACTGCTAGTGGCCCATCCTAGCACCATCTTAATTGAAATTTCACCCTTTCATCCTCTTTTAGATTCATGTATTTAGTTGTATGTAATCCATTTAGAGATCTTTTGTTTAATGTTGGCTAAGCTGATTTGACGAAGCTGAAAAAAAAAAAAAGAAAAAGAAACCAATGTACCATTTTTGACCTTTAATGATTTTGTGTTGGACATACAGTTTGTCCTGTTGTCTTTATTTTCTACTTCTGTGGGTTTTTTCTTTCGTTTTATGAAATGGTGGGTTGGGATACGGTTATGGCTGGGTCCAAGGGTCCCAATTATATCTTTTATTTCCTTTGTTCAAATTTTTTGAGAAGTGATTATTTTTAAACCAATGATTTTTACAAAAAATTTTAGAATTTGGGTTTTTTTCCGTTCTTAATCACAATAAGCTAGTCAAATTATACCTGGACACTGAAATGTGGGGGCAGAGCCTTTTTATCCCACTGTCACTGCGCCTGGGCACAGATTATTTCACTGGCCAGACTGTGACCATCTCAGTGTGTCTCCCAAAGAGGCTCATGCTGTTTCTGTATTGAAGTGAAGCCAGTATTAATGTTTTAAAATGTTCCTTCTGATGAGCATTTCTCATGCTCTAGTTCTTGATTTTCTTACCACATTATTACATTATTGCAGATGCTTTTCAGGCTGTATAATCATTCACAGGGGTGTATATTTAAATATTTATACAGAAAACTAAGATTTTTCTATCTTCTACTTCCTGTTTCTGATCCCATGAAATCATCTTGTATTAATATAGAGATAAGCAAATTAAATGTTCTATTACATTTTAGTGTAATGTTAAATGTTCGATTGATATACTGTGAAGTAAAGATTATTTTGAAGAAATACCAAATGTATAGTCAGGCCAGTACCCAGTTTCTTTGCCAGGCCCTCCAGAATTCGTCTAAAATAGGAGGCTTAGATGTGATCAAGAGTGACTTTGGTGCACATTTCAGTGTTTTAAGGGGTGTTTGGAACAAACTGTTTTGGCATAACTGTTCTCAAAGCTGCCTTGACTGAATGGCTTATTGAAACGGGACAAAATCCGGCCCTTTATTTCATAACACTTTTCAAATGACCTTTATGACGGGTGGCTATTTCGTCTTTGAGCAACTCTCATAAAGGGAGTGAATTACTTCTTCAGACTCCATATAGCTGTGCTTCCTGTGCCATTTTCATCTTTTACAGCATAGCAAAATAGTTTATTGAGTCCAACAATACCCATAGTCTTAGGTTTTAGTGCTAATACGTCGGATTCACTCATCCTTACAATTCAAATGCCTGTTTTTGTGTATTTATTCTGATAACAGTATTAAGCAGATCTCCCCTCGCTTGTCCTCCTAAGGTGTTGCCAAGCTCAGCATTATTACACTGCAGCACCTAAAACACTTCATTAAATCCCTCAGCAGTCACCCTAACGATGTCGTATTTTACGCCTCACATACACTTGGTGTTAAGTTTATGTACCGAAGCCCTGTACTGTATCATATTCACCGTTCAACCTCGAGTTATTGCCCCAGCTGTCTGTCAGTTTCTTCATCTGTCTGTGTTTAGTCGACAACACTTGTGCTGACCTTGATGTGTCTTAAATTTTTTCATTCCTTTCATTTTTTCTGTCCGTCTGTGTTCGGGTGTGCATACATTTGCATGTGTGTTTGAGAGGGCTCGCGTGTGTACGGTTTCTTTGCCAGGCCAGGACTTTGTCGCAGCGTTGCTGTTGACTCCGGATCCGAGCCTATGTCTAAGGCTGACATGATCAGTGGTCCCACAGCAGCATGTGCAGCGAGTTAACACCAGCATCTCGTATAGAAACGATCATAGTAGGAACAAAATCAGATCCACTCTTGTATTTATTGTATTCAGTACAATGAAGAGAATCTTTAATGTTACTTTGTCAAAACAATGTTTAAATATTTCAAATTGATGGTAGATGAGCAATAATTAATATGTAACCTGAAAGAAAAAAATAAAAGTCATGAAAATGTATTGGAGGAAATTTTTAGGTATTGCAGCCCGTGGTTTGTTTTGCACTACTATGTGAAAGGCTAGCTGAAATTGTCTTTCTGGAGAACTTGGCCAAACTCACTATTGGGAACCATGCCTAGTCAGCCTGCAGATTCCTTGCTTCAGAGCCAATAGAGAAGCTTTATAATTAGGATGTGTGTTACCAGCTTGTTTATGTTGTGGATATTGCATGAAGGGAACTTGTTAGAAATTGCCTTGCTTAAATTGGCCACATCACTCCAGTGTACCGCCAGAGTCCTGTGAACGTTAATTCAGGTGAAGCTGCGATCGATCGATCGAGGCTCAGAATATTTATGCAGCCCCAACCGTCGATTTCAGAAATGTCAGTTAAAGAGCAACTCTTTCTTCTGCTGTCAAACAGAAATTGTTTTGTAAGCTCTACAACACGTAATCAAAGAAATCAATTTAAGCTGCCGTGCAGGCAAGGTGACATGGAGACCTTTATTTGTACTTGAGGAACAAATCTATAGCTGCTATAACAAGATGTAACAGGACCTGACATTGCACAATGTTAAACAACTACAAATGGCTTAAAAAAAAAACTGTCATTTACTAATTTATATCTGAATTGTTAATTGAGAAGAGGAATAAAATATTTCATAACATGCCAGTATAAGAAAATTATCAACTTCAGGTAACTCCAGCTTTCATATCAGCTCCGCCGCTGATTACACTGCACAACGTTTTTGCTTCTTGGACACTGTTGGGTGTTTCTTATAGATTTTTGGGTGCTGATCACGAATATCACATCAAAATTTACCCATCATGTACCGTTTCAGAGACATCTTCAGTTTTATCATGATTTTTTCTTGTATTTGTATCCAAACATTTTTGCTCCCGTAAGTGACTTATCAGCAGCGGTGTGTGCATCCTGGGCGTGTCCAGCATGGAGTCAGGCCAGGTTGGAAGCTGTTCTGTGGAAGTTGACATCCTGGGCATGCCTGGGAAGGTCTGAACGAGCTTGACGCTGTCTCAGCATGCTCTAAAGGTGGCTTGCATACACCGATCCTGCTCATTTGGTTAATATTGAGAGTCAGTGTGTATGTATAGTATCAGTATATTAAAGTATAGTATCTGTAGCAATATAACAGTAAGCAAGCTTGATGCTATAGACGTTTTGGTGTCGGGCGATATGTCTCGTGCCAGAGTGTCGCACTATTCTAGACAGAACTGGCCACTCCGTAAAAAGTTAGTTCAAGGACAGAAAAATGTGGCACATGAATCGCTTGTCGACCCGGCAAAGATATTTTTGCCTCCTCTTCACATAAAACTGGAACTCATTCATGAAAGCACTGAACAAGGACGGTGAAGGTTTTGGTTATTTAAGACAGATGTTCCCAAGAATAACTGACGCCAAGATCAAAGAGGGCATTTTTGTTGCCCCCAGATCAGACATGTTATGAGTGACGAGCGGTTTGAAGATCTGTTAGTTGGGCCGGAAAAAATTGCCTGGAAA
>JAQQZR010000004.1:9153193-9185822 GCA_030068235.1 Notoglanidium macrostoma
ATGTATATTAATATAATATAATATAATATAATATAATATAATATAGATGTGTGTGTTTTCTTTAGAGTGCTGTCAGTACATACCTGAGGAAAGCTGATACTTGAGAATGGTGAGTAAGCATGACATCAGGATATGGTGAGGGTTTTATTTTTTCGTGTATGGGTCATGAAAGTTCAGCCACAAACACAAGAAAATGAGAGAGAGGGAGAGAGAGAGACATAGAGAGAGAGAGAGACATAGAGAGAGAGAAATGTGTGTGTAATATACATTCCCCAATGTTTTTTTTTTTTTTTTTTTTACAGCCTGCAGGAACCAAAAAGTCCAAGTCCCATAGTGCCAAACCTAGGAAAAAGAGTGAGAAAAAGCGTCCATCTAAGAAAAGGTCAGCGAGCACTACATGCACAAAGCCAACAGTGGATATTCTGAGCCCAGCTGCTATGGAGAATGCTTACTACATTTCCCACAATGCCATGGACTGCCTGGAGTTCAGAGGTTTTGGCTGGCCTGAAGCCACAAAGAAAAAAGGAAAGGGACTAAAAAAAAAACAAAAAAACAAAAAATGAGGAAGAGAGAACCAGTCTTACTGTGAATTACAAAAATATTAGCCATAGAAATTCTGTAAATGTTATTGTCAGACACATTAATTCTGATTTTAATAAACCCAAGCTATCTTTCAAGGATCCTTGTATAATGCTAATGCTAAGTAGTATATTTCTGGGGTAGATTACAACAGATCAAACAATGAAGCATTTGGCACTTAACTACATAGTTACCAAATTTATTCACTGGCCTCTTTAGAATGCTGATTTTAATTGATGACCTGTTATGTTTGTATTCATTAATCACCAAAATACACTATTTATCACAGTGTACACAGTGCTGTTTAATCCTTGACTCTACTCAGAAGGTTTTGATAAGGTTTTTAATTGACTGATTTTTTTGCCTGCACAGTTATTTGGTCCATGAGGTTAAACGTAATCGTTAAAGATCATGAACCCACTAGTATTACAACACTATTGGATATCTTTTGCCTCATCTCCATCCAGCTTTTGAAAGTAACATGGAACAAAAAGCAATATAGAGGCCCTGAAGAATGGACAAGAAGCAGTCAGGTGGAGCAGAGAGGGAAAGGGCAGGAAAACAAAAGCCCTCCAAGAGGATGCTGCAAATAACAAGCAAACACATTTTTAAAGTAACTTTAAGTGCAGGTCAGTTTCATCTACAAACACACACATCTAATCATTCTTCCCGTGTAGAGGGAGCACACCTCAGCAATACAGCATTAGGAAGTTATCATTTCAGCTAATCCACAAAAGTGAGCCCATGATCAGAGGAGGCATATCTTTTACAGTGAGGTGTAAACAATAGAACAATTTTGCATAGGTTACAAAATGGCAAATATATACACAAGTTTCTACATCTCCTTAGTAGGTAATAAAAGCTTCAGAAGCTGGTTCCCTATATCCTTAAGCAACTAATCTGCACAAGAACACTTACTGGCAGAATCATACTATAAAATCAGAAATTAAAGAAATAACACAGAGAAGCGTAATTTTCCAATAATCTACAGCTGAACATATTTTTGTTATAATATATCCTGAAATATATGTCAGTGGATATTTTCCAGATTTTCTGTAAAAACCTTTGTTTAAAAATGAAGCTCTTTCATAAGCAGTAAGCGCCGTCATGTGCCCATAGCCCAGGCCTCGCTACCATAACTTATTGTAAACTGCTAGTAGTAGCCATCATTGGTAGGAGGTGACTATATATTTAGTATTTATCTAGCCATGACAGAACGTCATGTGAAACAATTCATGTGAAATTATAGGTACAAAAAAAAAAAATTTTAACCTATTTGTCAAATTGGGCAATTGGAATATATCAACATTAAGAAATAGCATGATTTAATTTAGTATTGTAGCTACATGCATGTGGGTGATTTAGAAAATCACTTTTAATATGCCCACCCAAGAGATCACTTTTATTATTGTTCAAAGTAATGCATTTCTCTCACCAACCAAATTGGTAGGAGCCCCATTCTAAAACCGTTTAAAACTGCATTGTGAAATGCCTTCCTGTCAGCTCAGACCTGAAATGCTTTCCTGCTCACAACTGTTAGAGCTCTTCTCTAAACACCCTTATCAACAAGGCCACTCACTGGGTGGGTTTTTTTTTGGTGTGTAAACTCTAGTGACAGTTGGGCATGAAAATCCCTGATCATCAGTTCCTGAAACTGACCTGTCTGCTACCAACAACCATGCCAGAGTCAAAGACCCAGAAATCATATATTTTTCCTTATCTGACATTTGTGAAGGTTAAATAAAGCTTTTGACCCATGTCTACATGATTTTATGCTTGAAGATACTGATCTGATATTTGCAATTGCATGATGCAGCCCTGGAGGGTACAACAGAGTTTCCACAACATTATATAGAACAAACAGATGAAATGTTCTTTAATTAATGAACGATTTTTAGCATTGACAAATTGGTGTGATACAAGAGGGGAAAAAAATGCCTTCGGATTTGCAATTATTGGAAAGTAGTCACCTTCATAGCGGTAATGGCCTCATACCATCATGCGCCGTTGTCTGATTCTGTACTTAATGACTCCATGGAGAACATGGTGATTAAGTGTAGACCACACCAAGTGAAATGAACAAACACTGTGCAATAAGTTCAACTGCTCATGTTCATAATTTCATACTGTTGATATTCACAGTTCAGGTGTCCTAGAAATCTACCATGACTGGTGAAACAAATAAATGAATGGTTCTTTATGAGTAAGCTTGTGTGTCCAACCATTGAAATAATGAGCCAGTACCCTGAAGGTGTATTACAATAAAATGCAGAAGTCAGTGCAGTTGTAAAGGAATCTCAAGGCGTTGTGACCTTGAACAAGAAAAACAAACTGCCCAGCGTATTGTCATTCATGACCCATTTCAAATCCAGTGCGTGTCTGTATTGTACAATTTTATTTAGTATTTCAGAGAGTCAAGACTCCATTATAGATGCATGGGGAAAATGTGGTTATAAAATCAATCCTTTGCAAAATAACTATTATAATGTAAATAAAATCAACATGTACACACCACCGCAAGCAAAACAGGGAATTAAAAATATACTACAAACAAGCTGTTAGGGTAAAACTCAGGGGTATGAACAGTGGTCTCCAGTCATATATTCAGCTGGATATGCAACTGCATCAGAAACTTAATTTAATATATTAAGGGGTGTTGAAGCAGTGTGCTTTGGCAGTGAACACATGGCCTACACTTAAAGGCCAGTTAGGTATTTGCAAAGTGGAAGAATCTGCAAGTCCCTTTACACAACATCTCGTGTTCGTCTGATGGCACAGCACAGCACCATGCTGAAGATCATGCCCAAGATCTGTTCAGGAGAAATCCAATTAGCATTGATGAAGCATTACATACAAAAATACTAATCTTGATTAATAAACAAAATAGCTGTCGGGTTCTGGGTAATGCTATACTCACCATGATCACACCAATGCCAATGCCCACACCTCCAATAATGTGCATCTTGGAGTTAAACAAGTCATCTATTGCAGTTGTGCAACTCTAAACAAATGGAAGGAAAGCAGGTTATCCACCACCTGAAAACACCCTAAGTGTTTATCATACAATAGTAAAGACTAGCTTCGTCAAAGGTGGATTGTTACCGTTGTCACTAATTGACTCAGACCGGACAACTGTGGGCAGGTGTCTGAGATGCCATCAATAGCAGTTCCAGTTGGACCACAGCACTGAAGCTAATTAAAAAGAAAGAAAAAAAAAAAATAATAATAATAATCTGCTCATCCAGGGTGAACTAAATGGCCAGAGCGTTAACCAAAAAAAGTACATAAAATTCAACACTTACTGAAAGCTGAATGGCCGTCAAAGTCTCTTTCAGGGCCTGCTGCGGTGTCTTTTTGTAGTTCTGATAGGCCTGCATGTAGAATTGCTGCATCTCTTGTACAATCTGAAAAAAGGGAATGATCCAATGTTCTGAATGTCTGAAACAGGAAAGAAATCATGCAGAGTTTAGACATCACAAACCTTGTCTTTATTGGACAGCCCCCAGATTCCTGCAGCCACTTCTGCCGCAAAGATGATGAGCAGGAAAATAAAGAACTACAGGGATGGAGAAAGGTGCACAAAACAGAATTTTACTGTTCTAGGTCCTGATCAATGCCCACAGATTCAATACTGTTGATCATAAAAATCTAACAATTCAGATGCACCCCAAGAAATATTACTATACATAGTATAGTAAGCTACAAGTCATAATGGCATGTGAAACATACAGGAATATGAATACATCCCAAAAATCAGTGATTATGCTATAGCACTCACCAGTCCCAGCATACACTGTGACTCTCTGATGGCGCCACAGCATCCGAGGAAGCCAACAACCATCATAACGGCCCCAGCCACAATAAGGACGTAAACACCTAAGCAGCACAGTGTGGTCAGAATGTACAAAAAAAAAAAGCTGCTAGATATTTAACAAGATTCCACAAACTCAAAATGTGGTCAAGTAACATGTGTGGAAATGATTAAATATATTAAAAGCTATAATAAAATAATTACTTTTTGCATAATATACAATTTTAAAAGAACACTGATTTGATGTCCACAAGCAAGACCATATTCCAAGCCATTCTTTTAGCGCAGCTTGGGCGTATTCAGTATGCAGAGTGCAAACAAAACAGACTCAGTGCTGACTAACACCACCCACTATGTATTGTTGTAGGCACCATGTCATTAAGATATTTGTCATTGCAGGACAGCGTCTCACTATTGTGGTTATGCTATGAGGTCTTAAACTAATGAAGGGAGAAAGAGGCAAACATTTTTTTCATGGGGGAAATAAACAGGACAGAACAATGCATCTCTGTTGGTTTGGGGAGGGAAGAATTCAGAGAATGAATGTTTCCCTGAAGGGTTGGAGAAGACAGGAGGGGTAAAGGGGAAAAGAGTACTGGTAGCGGAGCTTAAAACATCAGACTACTGATTGGACGGTTGGGAGTTCAAATCCCAGCACCTCTAAGTTGCCACTGCTGGGCCCGTAACCCTCAGCTACCCAGTTGTATAGATGCAAGTCTCTCTAGGTAAGGGTGTCTACCAAATGCTGCAAATGTGTAACCGGTCATTTACCATGTCTTACTTGAATACCAAATATTTTCCCTGTATTAATTACATACAGCACAAAATTCTTAACAACATGCATGAAATGCAGTAAAGCAAAGATGCCTACAAAAATAATACATGAGAAACAAATCCATACCATTAAAACAGTAAAAAGTAATAAACTAAAAGTAAATTTTTGTGGTAACCCTATGCTTTTTAAAAATGCATCTGCAGTCTCAGGTACATATTTTAGTACTTTATTTTGGAAAAATAATGGTTGGAATTCTTTTGTGCCGACTCAATAAAAGAAGATATAAGAATTTGTATTTTTTACTTTAATTGGGTGCCTTAGACTTGCACAGTACTGTATATACAATAACATTCCCCCCTTTGTGGTATTTGCCTATCTCACTAATCACATGACCACATTCAAATGACAACTTTTTTTTTGGGTGTGACCTGTTCCCATGACTACACAAACAGGGCTGCACTGGGGGTTGGGTGGGATACGGAATACTGATACCAGATTGGTGTTGTGGTGTCTCTGAAAACAAAATCTAATCTTAAATGAGGGTGAACAGTTTATTTAGTTGTTTTTACCAATGAAGAACGTAGTAGGGGAGTTTTCATCTTGAAAAAGGCTTGCAGTCGCCTTGTCAAAACGCAGCCAGAGTGCAATAGCCAGGACTCCTGTACCTGCAAGCTGATTAAAGCACAACACAAACATGGAAATTTAATTTGTTTGCATTCCTTTCCAGGAACAAGATAGCAGAAGTCAGTCTCTGGTACAGACTGGCACAATGGTACCTGATCCGTTAAAAAGTACTTAGCTCAGTTTTAGACAGGTGGAAAGCACTTAATGGAGGTGAGGAACTAACTCTGCCAAAAGGAATCACGTCGAACCGGTCTAACAGAAAACACCCTCACTACCTTAAAGTTAACTTCATTTAACCCCCCCCAAAAAAAAAAAAAAAAAAAATTACACAGAATCAAAGTCATCAAAGTCACTGCACTCCCATTATCTCCCATAATCCCATAATCTCCCAAGAGTTTACTCAGAAGGCAGACAACAGCTCACACAACAAATATATATTTGAAAGGCGACAGACCCGATTACTCACCTGCTATAAATTCCACAAGTACATTATGTGACTTTCTACTGGTAGACATGTTTACTAATGTGGAAATATGCTGAAATACGACAAGGTAAAACTTAAAGTCAATCAACATAATGTTGACAAGCCACACTTGGGTTTCTATAAATGGTTTCAATGGTGTTAAGGTCCAAAGTGCCAACACTCTGGCCTCATTTGATCTCAACACAGAGCAGTTTCAACTCCTTGCTCTGTGTTGAGATGAAATGAGGCCAGAGTGTTGGCACTTTCACTCAGGTTTAGCACTCCAACACACAAAATGACTATAAACCCTACTGCTTTTTACAGATTGGCCTTACAGGGAACCAATCCATTATAATCAATACAGGAACCTTGGGCCTTTTTTCTTTACTTGACTTTTTTTGTTTGTTTGTTTGAGTACTTCAAATAATCAACACAATCAATCCCTGCCAAGTAAACCCTCAAGCACAATCGCTTAGACTTGCAAAGCAGGTTTCCATGGACCAAGTGAACTAATCAAGGGGTTACTAACAAATTTCCGCTGAGAATCACCTTTGAGCAAGATGATCCAGGACTCAAGATTCAGATCTAGCTTTTTATTAAATAAATAAATAAAATAGATAGTACGAGAGCCACACACACACAAACTAAAGCCATTTAACCTTTTTCCATTTAGCCACAGGATGAAAAAGGTGACCTTCATATTTGAGATTTTGAACCAAAATCTCCAACAAGGAACAACATCCCAAGTCCTGCTTGGAGTAGAGTATTGCTAAAGTTAAATTATGACTATTAATCCAACTACTTGCCTTTCCCAGCTTCCCTCAAACACCATTTGCATTTGTCTTAAAGTGCTGTTACAATAAAGGACAGAGCAGACATTTTCAGGAAGTAGTTCCAGACCAGTAGTCACACTTCCATGAACTAGAATCTCTCAACTCCGTTACCTCAAACACGGATCTTCCAACCATTTCAGAAGGTTGAAATAATTCCCAGAGAATTTTTAGTCAAGTTAATAAATAAGCATAGAACATGTTTATTTAACCAACCACACCATGTTCATATACATTACTGGCTCCAGGAAACAACAAATCATTTGTTAACATGAAAAATAAATACCTACCCAAAACAGGAAATTGAAAGCAAACATCAAATACTTGACACAACTGAGACCACCTCCTACTCCCATGATTGAACTTCAGTTTTCCAAGTGAGGAGAAGCAATCAAAACCACAAAGACATGGAACAACTCTGGCAATGCTATGAACGTGTACCTCCTCTTAAGAGAGCCTGAACTAGAAAAAAAAACCCACCTACCTAGCCATGCCCCTTTATAACTCTTCTGAGCCTCATTTGAATGGCTGAAAGCCAGGTGTGGGAGGGACAAAGTGTAAAAGGCTGATGGTTGGATTCAGCAAATGAGGTGAGTGAAGTGTTCACGGAAGTGCAGGTGTATCTGATAACTCTAACATGACTGGCCAATATAGATAAACTCAGAGGTGTGGTTCATGTTGGATCTTTGATTTAAAGGCCATGAATTTGTCTAAGAAGGCACCTGATCTGTAGAATTTTGTTTCAGTAAGCTTGGACTACAGCTTGTTTAATTTTGTTTTGTTCTGTTAATCTGCAAAAAACATACTTATTTGGTCAGGAGAGAAAGAAATATTTAAACACTGATTAGTTAGCTTAATCACAAACAAAAATAGAGAAATCAAATATTTAATTGAATTAAATGAGAATATTTTTAACAAAACCACTAGTACTACAAAAATATTAGTATCCCTAACATATGAATATCTAATCTTATGAATATATAACTGACATTTTACTTTCACCTGCAAACCCATGTTCAGGAAGATGAACTAAGAATCTAAGGGGTCATCCATGACTTTTTTTTTTACTGGGGTATAAATGTGAGATTAAATTCTCTTCATCCACATGGAGAAGATTAGAAAATACACAAATAAAATGAGACAAAAGTGTGCTGGCCTTCATAACTTCAATGGCGCTAACTTGATACTACCACAATAAATATACACTGTTGCTTACATATGTACGTAGTGTGCATTGTGTGAATTCCAAGGCTGTGCACTCAGTCATGAGATTAACCCACACAGTGGAGGAAGTATGTAGCCCAAGCCATGTTACGAAATACTCTCATGCAAGTAACTTACAAAAACATTTCTCTGCCCGAGCAGGTGAAACTCCAAAATCTTACATCCTGTAACTTTAAAATGACTAATGCTTGAAACATGTCTGTTCCATTAGGGGAAATGTGACCAAGTAAAGTCTTGCTCCAGATCAACAAACCTGAATCTCTAGAATGCTGATGGAGTTCATGTTCTCTTGTTTGTGTGAAAAAGTAATTCACGACCAGTTCTCCAGCTGGAATCATGGAAGGAAACACATTACCATTGTCTTTCATTGTCCTTGTCGCTGATAGAATATCTCTCCATTCTTTATTTAGACTCCAAATATAAATAAAGAGTAGTTTTGATGACTCAGAAATGGGTGGCGGCTTGTTTGAATGAATAAGGTGAATGATTTTCGTGTCTGTTTCCATTGTCTCTAAAACCTTCTGAAGTGGAGCTAGACAACTGTAGAACTTGCAATGTCAGATGAAATGTTGAAATGTTTGAAATTGGTATCATTCCAAATTTACCAAATACAAGACAAAATATTTTTATACAATATACTTTCTTTATTTTTTCCCTTATTTAAAAAACCCTACTAATATTGTGCAGATATCAATAGATAAGCTATACCTAAGAAAATTCTTACTTTTCCATGTCATCTACATATAGCAGGGAAAAATATTGACATTTTACTCAGAAACTCAGAAAACAGAAATATTCATGTGGTCGTAACTGCAAACAACAGAGTCCAAGTAAAAACAAAGTATTACAAGTAAATATCATTCGACATGGTACATGCATAAACCCATTTCTGTTCATCCTGGAATATTCCAGTTTCCTTTATCATGTTCCTTTGTTTATTTTTATATTAATTATAATTATAATTTGTATGGAATATTCATCTTGTGTTTCAATGATTAAATCATATGAAGTGAGGACAAACCAGATATTTTCCATAATACCTTTAATAGCTACATTTTATATCACCTGCTTTAATACTATCAAGTGACTCTACATTTCTAAACCCACTTTATACACATGGCATAGTTTTCCATTAATTTAACAGAACACCCAAGGTTGAACATAACCATTCTCCAAAAATCTTGTGTGCAGAAATTACTCCAGAGGGTTTGGCCTAGTTATCAGAAAGAAAAAGGCCTCCCATTACATCCTAGGAGTTCTGGAAAGTCAGGAATTTGAGTCTAAATTGTGAATAAACATGACATGATCAAGCATTGTTCCACCTGGAGCTTGTTTGAGCTTTTTATCTGATTTGCAAGTTGCAATGCCTCACTCTTGTTTATAAATGTGAGCTACACACCTATAAGCACATCTCTAACTATAGGCTTCCCTTTCCATGTTTTCCATGCTGACCTTTCCATGCTTCTTTCCCCCCTTTTCCCCTCAGCATACATTATGCCACAGTTAGCTCCAGTCCACTAATTTGATTGGTCAAGTGGCATTCCAAGAGTGCTTATAATTAGTATAACTTCACTGAAACGTTTCACTTTGTGAATCACTCCATTCTGCATGAATTTGACAAGGTGCTGGAAATACTGGCGCTGGTGCATTTTATTTGCTGCAGATTTGTCAACTGCACAATGCTGGGGGAAGGTTTTGGCTGTACTTCTTTTCAGTATGATGATGTAGGATATATCTGAGCTAGCATGTGAACCTGAACCTCTCATGCAGAATTTATACAGTGACCCACAGTAGTTCAAAAAACAATATACAAGCACTGTTCACTGTTCACTGTTCACTGTTCACTTAGTTAAGAACACCAGACTAAGACTTGATAGGACCCTTTGCTCTCACAACAGCCTCAATTCTCTGTGGCATGAATTTGACAAGGTGCTGGAAATGCTGGTGTAATTTATTTGCTGCAGATTTGTCAACTGCACGTTCATGCTGTGAATCTTCCATTCCACCACATCTTAAATGTGCTCTGGTGACTGGGGAGGCCACTGAAGTACACTGAACTCAATGTCATGTTCATGGAAATTAGTGATGAACACTAATGCTTTGTGAAATAGTGCGTTATCATGCTAGAATCAATTATAATATTGGAAAATTGTGGCCATAAGAGGACGCATGTGATGACGAACAATACTCAGACTCAGCTGTGGCAGTTAAACAATACTCAATTGGTATTAAGGGCCCACACCTAGAAACCACCACCACCAGCCTGAACTTTTCACACAAGGCATGTCCATGGATTCATGCTGTGACATGAAATTTTAAGGCAACTTATTATCACCTGCATGTCACAGCAGAAATCAAGATTCATCAGACCAGGTGACATTTTATTCAGCTATCCAGGTTCTAATCCAGCCTGCCAAATAATTTTAGAATCCGCGATCAAAATTAAAATAATCTTGTGGATCATTATGTGCTCACTGCACAAACATGTCTACATTTTTAGTCCTTCTTCTGAGTTTCTTTCACATCAGTCACAATGGTGGCATTTTACAGTCAGTTCTGGCTTAAATGCCTTATGGTGGACACATTGCAATGTAATGTTGTATGGACTTCAAGGACAAGTTGCCTCATTGTACTGCCAGATGTAAACAGTGCTGAAAGAAACACGAGAGCTGCAATATTTCATAACAGGAATGTACCATAACACTTAATGCAAAGGTAAAATTAGGAGAAAACCCCCCATCTAGTCTCTGTAATTCCTCTAGGGGAAAAGGTGCAATCATCCTCATTTCATAAGCAAGTGGAAAATTCGAAGCTGTAACCATGTCTCTTTCCAAAATAACTAACCTAAGGGTGTCACAGAAATGGAATTAAATACTCATGCAATCACAAATATTTTTATTTGTAATTAGAAACTATATTGACTTAATAGTATGGACTATTTTGAGATCTTATCCCAATTCAAGAGAAATACTATGCATGTCACTGTGTGTATAAATGTTAAAACTATAATTTGGGAAATTAGTTGTTTTTTTCTGTTCACATATGAGTTATACACCATAAATTTAATTTATTTGTGCATTCACAATGTACCCTCACACAATTTGTATACCGCTTTATCCATTGCGGGTTGCGGGGAAGCTGGAGCCAATCCCAGCTGACTTTGGGTGAGAGGTGGGGTATACAGTGAACAGATCGCCAATCCATCACAGGGCTAACACAGAGACAAACAACTATTCACACTCACATTCACACCTATGGGCAATTTAGAGTAGCCAGTCTATCTAATCCACATGTCTTGGACTGTGGAAGGAAAGTGCAGCACCCAGAGGGAACCCACCTAAGGAGAACATGCAAACTAAGATGAGTAATTATGATTATATTTTCTTTCCTTTTAAATATAAATTAGTATAAAATGTTTCTGCCATTTCAGAATTTCATTTCATTAATTTGAATCTGAAATTTAAAGTAAATCTAAGTTTACTGTACGCTAAAACCAGGTTCAAATGAGGGCTTAAACAAATTCCTGACTTTTTGTGCAGCCAGATTGATAGATAAACTTTAATTTTGTTGACATCCTGAAAATTTGCTTGGGTTCATATGAAAAGCAAACAAAATCTTTCTGTCACCTGTTGCTTTTGTTAACAAGTTACTTTAACACTCCTGCTCTAGACACTGTTGTGTGTTTAAAATCCCAGGAAATTTCTGAAATACTCAAACCAGCCTCTCTGCCATCAACAGGCTTGGGGAGTAACAGAATTCGTGGAATGGCATTCTGACTTTTTTCTCAGAATTCTCACTTTTTTTCTCAGAATTCTCTGAAATTTATTTCATGTGGCCCTAATCCTCTTCCATACATTACTGAAACATTTAGCAGTAACAGGGATTATTAAACAGGATTACCTTTTTAAAATACATAAGGGCCACAACAGCTAATCAACAAAATCTATGAAAATAACTATTAATAAATAAAAATAATTGCCAGTTAATTTAATTATTAGTTGAACTGCATTATGAAACACACTTAAAAAAAAATATTTTGAGTGAAATGGTGGAGCAGAAACATCAGTAGGACTTTCTCTATGGTATGAGACAGTACATGACCCTGCTGGACTCATGACCTAACTTGTGTTTTAATGTGAGTAATATTATCATTGTTTTGTGGGAATGTGAGGAGAAGTGTGACAAGCTTATTTTTCCGACCCACAAGTGCTGATAAACGATTGTGTGTTCTTAGCATACAGATACTGAATGTATGTTTTGTGTGTCAAGTTATCAAGTCTCCATCCAACTTTCTATTTCCATCGGAGATCCCTGAAAGAGTCGATTCACTAATCCCGGGCTTTGAAGACTAAGAGTCAACTGCAAAACTCTGGAGTCGATTCCATACACTGAAACTGATTCGCCTCGCGAGCACACAGCAAGCAAAATGAACTTAACATTGGAGAGTGAAACAGGCAGCTGATGTTTATCTAGTTTATCTTTATGTTCAAATTGTCTGTTTGAAATTTGAGCAAATGTGAGTGATTAAGTGATTAAAAAAGGGATAAGCAGTAAACAGTTTGCATAATCCCATCCCCTCGCGTTAGTCCGAGTGTCTCATTTGGTCGACATGAGCACTTGATAATATTCTCATGCTGTGACAGATTACCTGATAAATGTCACTAATGTTATAATTAGTGCACTGCTGTTTAATTCAGCCTAGTTAAGAAAAAGTTATCTTGTAAAAATTATAAAAAAATAATTGAAAAAGTAGTCTTGATTATAATGCCGTAAATAAATATCTTTTGTATATAATATTTATTATTTTTTATTATATATCATTATTTTTAAAACTATTTTGTTGACGCACATTTTGATTTTATTATAACCCTCAGTCTTTTTGAGTAAGAGTCTATCAGTGTTGACTGAGCAATATTTTACCACCCTTTTTTTTACAAAAACATTCTATAGCTAGCAAACTGTGAGGTCATTTCCTGTGCCCAGCCTGCTTCAGGTCACCCAACAGATTTTTACTTGGATTCAGGTCTGTGCTCTGGCTAGGCCATTCAAAAACCTTGATCTTCTTTTGGTTAAGCCATTCCTTTGTCGATTTTGATCTATGCTTTGGGTCACTTGCTGAAAGGTGAAATTCCTTTTCATCTTCAGCTTACTATCAGATACCTGAATGTTTTGCACTAAAAACAACTGGTATTTGTAGCGATCCACTTGATTGCTACTCCATTGACAAAAGCCCCAGTTCTGACTGAAGAAAAGGAGCCATAAAGCATGATGCTGCCACCACCAAGTTTCACTGTGGCCCTCTCCTGATCAATATCTTTAAAGAGCTTTTTAAGCTGGCTTCAGCAGTCAGATGAAACCAAGAAGATGTCAAGAAAATTCTACGGAAAATTATTTGGGGTTAATCAGAATACTTCCACAGATGACAGCTGTATGATAATTACTCTAGAACATGAGCTACCTTGAGATACCTGAACACAGCCACATCCTCCCCAACTGTAAAAGTGTGTGCACACTTATGCAACCAGGTTATTTTAACTTTTTTATTTTTCTTATTTTTCCCTCAAATTTTTCTGATTTTCTGTACTTTCACATTGAGTGTGGAAAAGGTCTGACTATGACTGTTTATGTAAGTAAAAATTTTTTACTTGCTATTTTAACAGGGTTGTGTAGACCTTTTTATATATACTGTAAATCAACATTATTTAATGAGCAAGAAAACACAAATACACTAAAACTGTATAGTGCTAGAGGTCAAGCCAGAACTGTCCCAATCCAGTGAAAGGAGCTGTTCACAGTTTGTTTGCCATCTGGAATCTAGAGCTGTTTGTTAAACAGTATTGCCACACTAACATTTACACAGTTGATCATACCGACCAATCCCATATATTTCTATTTGAATGAATTGTGATATTGATATTGTGATACACACGATTGAATAAAAAGTAAACAAATAAACGAATATCACAAATGCAATGTATTTTTTTTTACATGTTATCCATATTTACCCTAGTGAAAAACTTTTGCTTAGAATCAAATTAAACAAAAGGAAATAAAGTATTTTTACAACTCACCCAAACAACAAAATTAAAGATGAATAGGAGATATTTGACTGCCTGCTCGCCACTTGTTAACGCTGCCATGACGAACTCCTTCCAAGAAGTCACAACCTTGTAATAAATTGACAGCAGATGGTTTTTCTCTTCCAGACAATAAATCAATTATATTCCAAAGAAATGTGCAGAGAGAAAGTTGTGCTGATTTTGAGATGGTCAGTGCCACTCCTCCTGTGGGGATGTGGGAGATGTTTGTTTGTGTGTAGGAATGAAAGAGAGAGTGAGTAAGAGAGAAGGACTGGAGGGGAGGAGTGATCAACAGTACATAGACAAAAGGAGCACAGAGGAGCAGAGGAATAGGACAAGGGGACAAACTGTATACTCCATAATAGGATAACTATATTTTCAAACACTACATTATGGAAGCATGCGGTTTGGGGTGTAGCATAACATCCAACCATCTAACTAGTGGAAATATGTATCAGTGAGTGCATCAGTTTGCACAATTGAATCAACTTTTCTTTATATAGTGCTTTTAATAATGACATTGTCACAGAGCAATTTTACGCATTTAGAAAATGAAGATTTAATGAGGAAGATGCCCTTCTGTGTGTAGTTTGCATGTTCTCCATGGGTGTGTGTGGGTTTCCTCTGGGTGCTACAGTTTCCTCCTACATTCCTAGGACGGACAACTGGCTACTTTAAATTGCCCATAGGTGTGAATGTGAGTGTGAATGGTTGTTCGACTCTGACTTAGCCCTGCAACAGATTGGTGACTTGCTCAGGCTGTACCATGCCTCTTGAAATTGGCTCCAGCTTCCCCTGCGACCCTAACGGATAAGTGGTATAGATAATAGATGGATGTTTTATCATATACAGTATGCTAGATGCCACACACATGGCAATATATGCACATTACATTTTTCAGTCTTCTCGGAATACATGCAAAACCTTTTTTTTAAACTTTACATGCCAAGTTTTTCTATAATGACTCTATACTATAATAGTACAGCTGAATGCTTGAAAGCAGCTATTATTTTCTTCTCTGATTCCATTTTCTATTTTTATTTTCATAGTTTATAGGATACAGTAGGATTGTGAATAGATTACTGGATACATAAAGAGGTCTAGCACTGTGAAACATAAGCCAACTACATACTCAAACAAAACTGCCCTGTCATTGCTAAACAATGAAAATATAAAAATGAATATAATTTTTAACTCAGCTCAGGGCTTGAGTTATGAAGTTTGTGGTCTTTTATAGATACTGTCAGTGTTGGTGTTTAATATGCAGTTGCCTTACTCATCTTTGCTTGACACTGTATATATACGGAGTGTGACAGATCATCCTCCCTCTCATCAATAATGTTTATGGCTTTGTCTACTAGTATCGGGCTGGTACAGACAGAAGGACAGTGGGGATGACAATTGTGCCTTGGCAAAGGGACTGTTTTGTACAGAATAATAGAGCCCTTTGTCAAAAACAAGGCGCCGTTCTCCCTCACCCACTCACCAATCACCCAAATCCGTCAGTCGTGCATGTCATTCTTTCCAACCAGAACACAATAGATGTCAGATAGTTAAAATTAGTAGAATGTTCCAGGAAGAAATTGTTATGCATTAAAGTACTATCATTGAAAGAAGGAAATGCATTTAAATGTATTCATTTTGGCATAAGTTCTGATCCCGAATCACTTACAAGAGTCAAAATACAGTTCAAGCATGTAGCTGACCACTCAATGCCTTGAAGAAGAAGTTTTGGGAATCTGAACTCACAAGCTTCAAGTCACAAGCATGAATTTAACATAACAGCTTGTTTTAGTCAAAATCCAACGTTGCGCATCACCCTGAGAAAACCATCCACACAGTGAAGCATGGTGGTGGTAGCATCAAGTTATTCTGGGCTCTCTTGGTATTTCTTTAACTAATGCTCTTACTCAGCCACTGACCTTTTTATGTTCATTTCCCCTCAGGTCAATATTATGGGTTATTTTCTCAGAATCTGAATCAGTTTTATTGGCCAAGTATATGTACACATACAAGGAATTTGACTCCAGTTTTTCCTTGCTCTCAATGTGCGTAAAAAGTATATATACATGTATGTAGAAAATGTGCAAAAGGGCCATAATACAATTGTGCACAGAGCAAGATGCTGAAATAAATATTGAATATAGAATAAATATGGAATAGGTAACCAGCTACTTTGTATACACATAGGGACTAGTTTGATACAGTGTATGATTATTGTTGACTAGTTTATCCATCCATTATCTATACCGCTTTATCCGTCTGGGTCGCTGGGAAGCTGGAGCCAATCTCAGCATCTTCGGTAGAGAGGCGGGGTACACCCTGGGCAGGTCGCCAGTCCACCACAGTGACTAGTTTATTGCATTAAGTATTGTCGTTGACGCTGTGTGATTGATTTAAGTGTTCATGAGTGTGATGGCCTGTGGAATGAGGCTGGTGAAATCCTAGAAATTTGCTAGAGTTCATATGAAAAAAAGTCTTTCTGTCAGCTATTGCGCTTGCACTTCTATCTTCATCTGAATCTTTAGTAATATTCATGACCTACTTCTCAGTGTTTGCTGGCTACACAGCTGTGCCAGAACAAATATACTGTTAATGATCTGAAGGCACATCTAATGTGTGATTTTTAAATTCTGCAATGATATGATGACACAAGTAGCCTTCTGTGGCCTATAAAGATGAGAGCTTTTTCAGTGTTTGCTCAGACAGTTTGCAGGTTTTCAAAGGTTTTTACCAGAACACTAATGGGTGCACATGCCCGCAACTCCTTTGTGAAGCATGGTTTACCTGGTTCTCCACAAAACAGACATTGGACTTTCCCTCCAGAAGAATTTCACACCACTTTTTTTATTTGTTATAAGGACAGTATACCCCTGCGGTAGGCTCCCTGAACTACATAATCTGATAGATTGAGACTTCTCTGTAAATAGCACTCTTGCCAATGGAATACCCTGGGAACATCAGGCAACTATGTACAGTTTTAAGTTTTTAAATATATTAGTACTTTGTGTGAAAGGCAGAAGCAGAAAAGCCCTTATATTCCAACTGTTTATTTAAACTTATTAAATGCAATTTTATAAAAGAGGTCAGAAGCAACAAAAAGTTCCTCTGGACTAGATGAGGAATTTCTAATTTGTCCTGATGATGAAGGGACAGGAGGAACACTGGAACACGTTGCAAATAAATGTCTGGAAGATAATGACCACCACTTTAAGTAGCTCTTGTAATTGTAGAGACCAAAAGTAACTAGTATTAATCTCATAATGTTTGAATAAATTTAGTATTAATTTATTTATACAAGTTTTCCTGAGGTGTGTATTCATTTTTTGTCTGACTCTATATACTGTAGTACCATCACATCTCACCAGGGGGCAGCAGCTCACAAGTTGGAATCCTTTTACGTTTTCAATGGCTATCAAGTAATAATAATTATTTATCAGTTTTTCAATTTTTTTTTTCAATGTTACAGTGCACTCCAAACTTGTCAACACACATCAGCCCACTTGTTGGATTTCAGAATATATTCTTCCCTGTGTGCAAAATTGATTGAAAGTTTATGTGAAAATGTGAGAAATAAGTTGTAAAGTCTAAGAAAGTGAAGCACATCAGCCATGGATACAATAATTTCTTTCTTTTTTTGATGACTCAGCAGAGTTGTGGCACTGTGAATGAAAGGTTCCTGTTGCTTTTTTTCTTTTAGAACCTTAAATATGGAGTCCACAATTCTGAAGAAAGATTGCTGTTTGAACTCAACAGCCAAACAAATACACACCTCCCTTCAGTGCTCCTTCAAAATTTCCTATCTCCAATTAATGGATGCACATTGCCAAGGCAATGACACTAACAACTGAGCTAGCTGACCAAAAGAGAAATAAGGCAGACTCCAGAATGTCCATAGTAATGTCCATGTCAAATCTGCACAGTTCTGCAGCATCTGCAACATCTCCTCAAGACTGAGAGTCAACACTTGACACTGGTGATGGAGATGGTCTAGAAATTCTGGCCTTATACATCATAGAAGTGGATGTCTCTTTCTCATAGATGAAGCAAAATAAACATTCTAATATAAAACGTGATCAAAAACATTAAAATGCATGCGCACAAACACAGCATTCAAAACACAACATAGTATAAACTAGCCAGAGTTACTTATAATAGCATTTTGTGGCTCCACCCCCTTGCCCGAGCGTAACACTTCTTTTTAAATTTTCTCTTCTGATCTTCTCCTATTTGGCTGTTTCTCTGCCATCCCTCCTTCTTGACAAGGTTATGGAGTTCATCATGTTAGCATGTGCCAGATTTACCATCTCGCACTTCCACTGCCCCTTCCCCCAGCTAATAATAATAAGACCTATGTTATGAATAATGGGTATAGGCTGTTATTCACATGAATGTTGACACTGATAAATATTATACATAAAATGAAATTTAAATTGAAGGATAAGGATAAGATAAAGATAAGGTAAAACATCCACAAGAATATGAGGGGTAAGCGGTTTAGCATCTTAGAAAAGAGCAAGTCTCAAACAAGTTATGGAGCCAAGCAGATTGTTTATGAGAGTCCTAATAAGTCCACAGAGAAGGAACAGAAAAAAAACCAGATGTAGGTTATGAGCGGGCACTGCCAGGGCAGAGCTGGAGCAGGAGAACCAATCAGAAACAGATGAGTATGTGACACCCCAGGGGAGGATACATATTGACAATTTCAGCTTTAAATGTTAAAATCTTGTGTTTTAGAAGATTTTAGAAGAAGCAAACTAGAAGGGTGTTCACTAATTTCTTAATAAAGCATGCTAAAAAAATATAGAATCTAAAAATACAAAAACTGATAACCAGGGAAGTTTAAGTGGAACTGTAAATGGTACCAGCAGTTACTTACGGCCTTCAAGCCATCAGGTGCCCCTGTATATGAATCTGTATAAGAAAACAGAATTTTTTATATAGGGTGACTATATTTCGGTTTTCAAAAAAGTGGACACTGGGGGCAGGATGGCAGCATCAGGTACCTACAAAATGAATGTAGAAAGCAAAAGCCAAATTCCTGCTTTTTTGGCGATCCTGCTTTGGATGCATTTATAAGATCCCAAAAAGAGGACATGTCCTGGAAAAAGAGGACGTACGGTCACCATATTTTATACTATATACACTCACTGTTTATTTTATTAGGAACACCTGCTCATTAATTGTACTGCCGCCACATGATTTACTGATTGGATGATTGGCCTATCCAAACAACCAATCATGTTTTTGGATGCGCAGAGCATACAATCATGAAGCCACAGGTCAAGAGCTTCAGTTAATGTTCATATCAAACATCAAATGGGGGAAATAAACATGATCTCGGTGATATAAACTGTGGCATGGTTGCCAGACATGGTGGTGTGAGTTTTTCAGAAGTTGATGATCAACTTGGGATTTTCACGCACAACAGTCTCTAGAATTTGCACAGAGTCGTTCAGAAAACAAAAAGTTCTGTGGACAGAAATGCCTTGTTGATGAGAGAGGTCAGAGGAGAATATCCAGACTGGTTCAAGCGGACAGGAAATCTACAGTAAGGGTAATAGCCATTCTTTACAACCATTGTGATTTCCACTGGATGTGATTTTCCCCATGATGTGAATATGTGTATGCATGGTTCCCTGCAACGGACCAGGATGGCATCCAAGACTACATTCCAATTTAATTTTGCGAGGTTGAACGCTTCCATATTCTACCCCAGGAGGGAGCCAAAGACCCCCGTTTCTCAATACACTTTCTCTGGAAAATTCCAATTCCAATGTTGATGGCACCCTACAGACTTCAATCTGTTATACTGTTATACATGTAATGATATCTAATAATGTTTTATGTTCAAAATTTTTTTGATTTTGGCTGTAGGGTCCTAGGCCTCAAGGAGTAAGTACAGATAGCAGAAAGGATTAAATACGGGTTTCGCAGAAGGCTATATAATATAGGTAATGCTGTATATACAGATCAGCTATTATTAGTTTTGTCCTTTGTGCCTTTCATATATGATCACATAGGTTGTTACTGCTCAAATAAACTTGTTTATATAGCAGTGGACATGAACCTCTTTTTTGTAATTTAATCCTCACCAGTTACCAGCTCCTGTCATGGAGTCTACCATTGTGTAGTGTAACCCTAGTATAAAATGAATAGGATGCTCAGGATCAATTTGGCCGCCCTGCATTTGAAGAGCTAAAACGTGACATTTTTTGCATTCTTGTTTCCAAGGGGAAATCGACTGAATCGAGAGCATCTGCTGAGCTGTGTGGGTGAGCTTATTTAAGAATAAATTTATTTGTAGAACCTTGAAAATGGTACATTTCAATTTCATACTTGCCATAATTTACTACTGGTTTGGATGTGACTAGATGGTAGATTTAAGTGAAATAAAATCAACTGACATAAACAGGCTTTTTATAAACCATGTGAATGACGAAGGGGAGGTGAGACATTTACACAGTAAGGTAGGTGGGACAAGTGAAAATTTCTTTTATGTTTGATACATGATCATATGTCTAAACTCATCTTTGTTCAGTGCACATCATTTATCTTGTTATAAAACTTTGTGACAAAGATTTCTGATAAACTGCTTGTGTTTCACAGGCTTTCTAATATTCCTAAAGTGTAGTAGTATCATGCAGTGCTGACTAATTAGCCAGGCTGACTAATAAAACCTCAGTACACATATATCAGTCAAAGAGCCTAATCAAGCCTAATACAGTCTGTGACATTGTTTATTTCCTTGAAGTTGGGATAAGAGTTCCAAGAAAAGTAGGTACAGACTGCCTTAATATTTAATTGCAGAGATATTTAAAAGGGGAATAGTGTAATAAGACACTATCCCACATCACACAGCACGAGGGGATGAGAGGTTCTTGGTTCATGGCTTATATTCAAGAGATTATGTGTTTTAAATTTTGACTTTTAATTTTTACTAATGGGGCGTTTTCAGAATGAAATGTTTTAGCATTCACTATTTACAGCTAATCATTTAGCTAAGGTTTGAATCTGGAATTTGTCATGGACTTTGTTCAACTGTTACTAAACCAAGACAAACATTCCTGGCAATTAGTCCAAGTTCGACCTGGCCATAAGTCTCCTCTCAAGCAGGCATGGTATTAACTTCTCCAACCTTCTGTGATTTAAGCCTGGACAAAGCCGAGACCGGATTTTGCACCCTGACAGTAGCCAAGTGTCCTCAGACCTGCAACATGGCTATGAACAGTCCAGGATCTCCGACACAGGACGGTAAGTGCGTGTCACTCCTGTTAGACAGTAACTGAGCAGACATAGTTTGGTTATCTTATAGTGGCTATATATGGTTTTGCTAGGCAATGATGGAATAAAAGTAAAAATACCTGTTTATTCTTCAAATGTGGTAGTGCATCTAAAAATCCACTTTATTTAAAGTGCTAAATTACTTGTAGTAACATGTTTTATCACAGTAAAAGTAAACAGGATGTATATACAGTCACATAACATAAAAATAATTTGTATTTGAAAAAGGTTTGTACCTCAGTAAAGAAAACAACATATTACACAAGAGACCCCTTTTCAGAAAAAAGCATAATGAAGTCCCAGCATTTTTTTTTTTGCTACAACTGTGGCAGATTCTCCACGATGCTCAGTAAAACTTACCAGCTCATTTCCTTATAAAACTGTGCACATTGTACCTGGGAGTACTATTTTAGAAAAAAAGTCACACCCCAAAAACTGACTTTGCTTATTTTATTACTGTTTACAGCACGTCATTGTATTTTTCTTTGAAGGGATCTTTACTTTACAGCATTTCTATGCATGCGACTAAGACTGATGCACAGCACTGTAGATTGGCCTGTTGCTGTAGTTTTCCCTGATTAAACTGCTAGTAGTGATAAAGTAGCACACTTCTGGATCAATAAAATTAAAAAGATTAAATTACAGTTGATGAAGTGCAATGGATGTAAGCAGCTAAATGTATTATATATTACAAATACCGAATGTATAATCCTCAGTGTTAATGACTGAATAATAAATAAATGAATGATGAGTAAACATTACATTTTAAAATTAGCAAGTATTTGGTTACACATACCACCAACAATTAACAACTCAATGTGGAATGATTAACATTGTCTGATTCATAACATCTTTGTTTGAGTTGTTTACCCAAGCTTTAACTTGGTAGTCTCCAGAATGCATTTCTTTTTTTCTAGATTTTCTTACTTCAGAATCTTCATCAGAAATGTAGACTCAGTTGGATTTGAAGCAGAATCAAAATGTTTGGCCATTTTTCTTCAGAACTGTTTCCAGCGCAATAATCACTAGTTACATCATTAATAAAGTACAGTGAGTGTGTTACATAAGCAGTCATGTATGACCAAACTATGACACTGTGTCTTCCATGCTTCACAAATGAGGCATAGCGTGTTGGATCTTTCCCAAGAACTCTGTTTACTCTTTTTCTATGTTGCTTTTCCTTCACTTTGATATTAGTTTATCTTCACTTTATGTGTCCCTAAAACTGATTGGTATTTTAAATTTCTGCTTGTGGTGATGAGAGATGTAGTCTCTATGTTTCTCTATGTTTTTCTTGATGTCTTCTTTTGATGAATCACCAAATCTGTGTATCTTTTTTTTTTCATTATAAACCTAATTATTTTGTGTTTATTTATTTATTTTGTATTCCTCTACAGTTCTAAGGATGTTTATGTAACTTGTGGATGACTTAGCTATGTCAAGCTGCATACTCAGTGGAATAACATTTTCCAAGATATTCCCCAAATGTTAATTTTGTAATGACCGGTATGACATTGTTTTAACTGCATCTGACTTTCTGAGGTCCAAAATCAACTAATCAAATCACATCAAAATATTTAAAATGGGCTGCTTTCCATTTTACTCCTGTTTCTGATTTTAATTTTGTTTTTTTAGGTTCTACCACAAACCGGGTAGCAGCTCAGACCATGTCAAAAACCCAGCAACACTTAAACCAGACGACTAAAGGCGACAAATTTTTAGTGCCAGAGCATGGAACAGAAAAACATTATCCAGAAATGTATCAGTTTATCCTCATGTTAATACTGATGTGAGAAAACTTTCTTACTAAGAAACAAGAATAGCAAATCTGCTATCCACGTGCTTCGCACAAATATTGTTAAATATTTACTTTTTAATGATATATAATTCTCATTTTATGTACATTGGAGAAACGTTTCCAGTTTACTCATCCTCGTTTTTGAGCATCTATCCATGGTGCTGAAACCAAAGCTCAGTTAACTGATCATCCACTCTCGAGCAAAATCCTTTTATAAAGCTTTCAATATTTTAATGACTGATAAAGCATGTGTTTGCTGTACAGAAACGAGGAATAATGCCATGAATCAGTTGAAGATGAATGTGGCTATGAGTGAATCCAGCTCCATCCACAGCGATAGGCTGTTCAGCATAGCCAGAGAAATTTCTGGAATGGGGCTTGATGCGTTTGACGACTACATGGAGGAGAGTTCACACTCGGTGAGCTGCATTCACTTGCTTCTTACTGAAATGATGTTTGACACCTGTTCTGACAACAGTCATTATTATGGATAAAGTACCACTTTTTTAAGTTATAGTGGTTTGGATGAAATCCAACCAGTTCAAATCAACTAACTTATAAGAGCTCAATAACGAACACAGCTGATAGGCTAAATCTGATCTGTGATTTATATCAATTTGATCCATTTCCACTTTCCAGCCAATGGCGCTTTATAAACCTGTTATATTCCATATAAACAGCTGAAACTAACTTTGCCCAGTTGTACTTGTCACCCCAGTGCAATGTTCCAGACGTGTGTGATTTACACAGATCAGTATTTTGGGAAACATCCTGCTGGATGCTGAAGCTGCACAGGTGTCTCTGGAATTAAGAGAGTGACGAATCACAAGTTTCTATGGAGATGCTGTAGTTGCGCGAGAGGCTTGCCTCGCGCTTCCTAGTCAGCCTCGTCAGTGCCAAAATCTGAACAGGAGGGAGTCTTTCTCTTGTGTGGAGAAAAAAAATGGTTTCATTTAACGACGGTTAGGATGGCAAGTGGCGTGTCTTTTATGTGATGTGATTAGGGTGTGGACATGTTCTGAATAAAGTAGGCATTTGTGCGGCGCGCGCACGTCGCGTGGAAGAAGAGAAGGAGCCGCCGAGAGCGATTCAGTTCGTTGTGTAGGCTATTTTGCTTTCTATCTCGGGTTTCCATTAAGAGCACAAACAACATGATACCCTCCGACAAGCTCCCCGTAAGTACTATTTCTTTCCTAACTAACTCCACATGTTTGCTCAGTTTGACTGTATTAAGGATAGTATTGAATTATCTGTGATAACGTTGGTGACTTTGAACGCGTGCAACCTTGAATGAAAGGTGTTCCCAACCAGTGCTGCTCTCTTCGTCTATCAGGGTATATTTGAGTCTATCGAGAGCAGCTAAATTAGAAATAGCAATAGACTGACCTACATGTATGCCTATCTTCACTGTGCACCCCCCACCCTCCCAGCTTCACTCTGATGTGAATTTGATATGCATTCAAAGCGGTGAGGACCAGCACAAGCGCCTCTGCTCATTTACACTTTTGTCACCCGCTTCAGGTGGTCAACAACTTCTTGGACGGCATGGGGCACGAGCCGGGTAAAGGGCTGTACTTTGCTGATGGGAAGAGGAAGGTGGACTATGTGCTGGTGTACCGGGTGACGCCAGTGGTTCAGGACTCTCCAGGACAGCACCGGCTCTCGGTCATCTCCAACGGCAGCTTTCCCCGAGCAGGGAGCAAAGAGGCTGAGGCAGTGAAGGAGGACAATGCGGAGGTGGTGGTGGACATGGGGCCGACCGATCCGGCCGAGTGTGACAAACTCAGGATCCGAGATGAGTTTGAGACCCACCTGAGAGAAGCAGGACTGCACGTCGAGCGTGATAACGAGGTGGGTGAAGGTTAATTCGCTGCATCACACCTGAACTCTCAGGAGTAATAGAACAGTTTATGTTGACTTTTTCTGTTATGGTGACAAACTGAGTTTGGCCAAATGTTACTTCGGTCTAGTTGCTTTCACAACTTGAGAATTCAAAACCCGAGAAAGCAATAGTCGATGTCAGTTTTTGAGCAAAGGGCCGAAGTTGAATATTAAGATGGTTTAAATGGAATGCTTTTAGTCGGAATCGGTAGCTTTGATTCCTTTCAAATGGATGGGTTTTCATGATGCCGTAGGAGGCATGTTTGCTCTGTCTCTAGGCTCCAGCCTCAGAATTTCGCTAAAGAAGAACCTTGATACTTTAGTGTGAATGTACTGAAGATTTGTCAAGGCTGTTTTGTTCATCAGCATGATTTGGTCTATGCTACTGAGAGTTTTCATTTCATGTCGACTCTTCTACAACTACTGCTTCACAAAATACACCAGAGTGGGATTTCTGTGTGTGTGTGGGGGTGTTTGGTTTGGGCTACTCCTTTTGGCTGTCTCTTCTGATTGCACCGGGACTAATGCCAGGTTTTTCCAAAGAAACTGTTTATTTGGCAGCGCAACAATTTCATAGGCCAAAAGAGCAGCTTTGTTACAGAGTGTAAACCCCTGTTGTTATCGATGATTTATTATTAATCATCCTAGTTGAATTATTCTTGCCAGTCATTTGCATGCATATTCTGGGTAATTACTTCATGCAGTATAGATTACCAAAAGCATTTTTAAAACTCGTCCTACACCAGGTCAGAGACAGTTTTAGTTGCTAAACAGGAAGCTGATGTGAAAGATGAACATATAGACGATTATTATAGGGATGAATGCTTACAGTTCAAATAACTACATACTACTTACTCATGTTCACCCTCTTAGTTTGTACTTTATTGGATTTTTTGGATAAATAATAATTGTTTTAAATAATGAAATTTTGGATCAGCTGAAATGATGGTGGAGTTGAGTTTTCTACAAGAAATCTGAAAAAGACTATGTCTAAGACAACCGCAGTAATAATGTAATATTTCAATATGCCCCTTATATTAGATGTGACATGTTAAAGACTTAAATAATATTATAAGCCTGCATTTGTTTATATATTTGTATCAAAATAAGACCTTAGTGACAATAATTGAGCAAACGTTAAAACAAATAAAAGAGTTAACAAATTACCGTAATGTGCAAACAAGTGCGTGTCAATTAGATAGCTCTAGCTAAGCTCATATATAAGTGTGACAGGCAAAAAAATTAATTATGATTGAAGAATGTGTAATTGTGCTGCCCAATATTCCTAGACAAACAAACACAAGATAAGATGAATTTTTTAACATCCCGTCTCACACTTCAATGTGTAAGTGAAAGACATTTTTCATTTCATAGTTCTGAAATGGAAGACATCGAGAACAAACGCATTACCATCAGTACGATGATGTTTAAGAGCTGGGCACTTTATTTCATGCTTAATCCTTTACAGCACTATTGTATTTAGGTCACCTTGTCAGTATCCTTAATAAAAAAAAAAAAGAGAGATTTTAAATGCACAGAATGTCAATAAAGAGCACACTGCACATCTCTCGCTAATAACTGGAAATTAAAGTGTCAGAAGCATAAAGCAGAGTCTTTTTAACACTCCACTTTACTTAATACAGGTTAAATGACTAATAAGCAATAATCATTATCATGCGGTGAACATGCCTCCAAAGTGTTTTTCTGATAAATTCCTGCTTTGCTGCCCCATTGGTGTGTTCAAATGAGAACTGTTCAAGCTGTATGGTCCAATTTTTTAAATATAAAGCTGGCTACATTTAAATTTGACCTCATGTCATGGAAAATTGTTTTTCATAGTAATTTCCACCTCAAGACATTTGTATCAGTGCACATTTATAGTATTTTTTGTTTATGTGAAGAAATATTATCCTAATATCTTCCTCTCTATATTAAAGCATGTGCAGCTTGTGTAATACTTTTAGATGTACAATACCAAGTTACGAATATCTTTGAGTGATTAACCCCTACGCTGTGGCATTTCTCAATGAACTGTTTTTTTCTGTGATATTCATATAGCTCAGTCCTACTGAGCTGTCAGCCACTGAAGAGCTCAAAATGATCTAGTATCTCCAAGTCCTGTTTAGTCATAGTACTGATTCTGTAAGAACTCTAAAATGCCTCTGATTGAATCCTTTACTTTAACACCCTCTGGATAACTGGCAATGATAATGCAGATTGTAAAGTCTTTACACTTTAGAGCAACCTGATAGTGGCACTGTTACAGCAGTGTGGAAGAAATCGCTTGTGTTGTATAGTGCCTTAATGATACCCATGCTGACTGTTCTCATGAGTTTACCATTGCTGTTACTTCTTGGATTGCAGAACCAGATAGTTAAATCAGGGAACGTTTCAGTAAAGATCTTGCATAGCATGTTATGATAATTCGGCTTTCCTTCATTTCACACAATTTAATGAGGTGTAGCTACTGCACACACATTTCCTATGTATAAAATCACAGTTATTTTCAAGCTCTGTGAAGACTAGGCACTGGTTTGGGGCAGACCAGGGAGTAGGAGTATGTCCCTTTATGCTCGGAGAGAAGATATGTCTGGATGCTTAACATATATATACCCCAAAACCCATGCTTTGATTTGTGTTGGTTGAATCTGGTGAAAATAATCCATCATTACTAATATATTTAATTTTAGAAGCGAGTAAGTATATTTTTATTCTCATCGTGGAGGACTCTTGGCCACCTCTTTGCTGTGGCAGAATGAGTAGTCTTTTTTCCAAGTGGCTGTTCATGATTGACAAGATGAAATAAGCATATAAACAGTAAGGTAAACTGAGTACATGTGAAAATCTAAGACACTGTCAGGTGGGAACTACTGAAAGCTGTAGGCGTATTCTGGATTAGAAAGGAAGTACTAATATTGTATCAAGATTGTTATCTATATTTAGTTTAGTTGGATAGTTTACTTCAACCCCCCATGCTCATAAATGTTAATAGAGTCACTTTTTTTTTTTTTTTACAGTTGGTGGCCATGTTTACTAATGAGGGTCACTGAAATGCTCACTGAAACTGAAACCTGTGGAAGTGTCCACTGTACTGATCTGTGTGGTTTTTTTTATTGTATTTTATTCGTGCACCCTGACAGACTTTCGAAAGAGATATTTTCATTTTACCTAAAGTGCAGACTTGGAGGAGGACTGCAGGGTTTAGGGCACCATTTGGGAGATGATCAGACTCGGCATTCATTTTGAGCTAGCCTATAACGCCCGTAACCATAGTGACAACCACAGAGAAATACTAAAATAGAATAGAAAAAATAAAATAGAATAAACTCCTATCTGATGTCTATATGGATCCGTTATTCTGTTCTTTCTGATACCTTGATTTCTCACTCATTCACAAAAGGAAAAAGCTTGTAGGTTTATAAGAATCAGTGCATCAGGATGTATCAGTGGGTTGGCTAATATGTAACAGTAATGTGGATTCAACACCATGTACATTTTCTCTGCTAAGGTTGGTGTCCCGTTAAAGGATAATGTTAATGGAATTGATAAGATTAAATATAACAGTTAACAATGCTGCCATAATGTTTAAGTTTTAATTGTGAACATGTTGAATATTAAGTATTATATAAATTTGACTTTCTTTGCTTTTCCCATGTCGATAACCTAAGGCCTTTTGTGTAGCTGACTCTAAGGATGGTAATACATTTTAAATATCATCTAACTACTACTAAATACTTGAGGTTGCAGCCTGTAAATTATTCATCTCGAATAATGACTGCAATCTGAACAGCGAACTCCTTTCACCTGACTGTCTCATCAATTTTATCATTACATTAATGTTCTTAACAGGTCTATTTTTATGACCACCATAATCATTATCATTAGAATAAGATTCTATCATCAGTCAGAGACACATGTTGGTTTTTGTCTTGTTCATATTCTTTCACTGACTGCCCTTTATTTCTGCTTAATTATTCCAAATGTCAAAGACAGGATTCACCCTATCATGTGGAGACACTTCCACTTTTGAGTCTTTGGAAGCCCCTTAAATGTCAGCCACAGCCGGTTTCTATAACGAAGGCTCCCCCTCATCCCAGGCTAAAATCGACCTAATTGCCTTACCCTGCTGAGATGAAGTACTAATTGGAATATCTTATCCTAATTAACCTTCTCAGATCCACATGTTATTTTTATCTCACTTCTGTGTGGTGTGTGTTGAGGGGACAGGAAAAAAATGGGAGTGCTGGGGTCACCTGTTCTTCTGTCTTATTCACAACCTCTTATTCGTTGTTCATGATGCCATAGCTGATTATCACCAGAACAATAAAGTTACCATCATCTCTGTGTAGAGAGGAGTGTACTTTGGGGTACTGTTACACCAGCAACACACACACACACACACACACACACACCCACACAGTTGAACTAAACTCCTCACCAACTCCTCACTCGACTCATGATGAAGTTTATCTAAATGTTTCACTGAGTCTCAGTAGGGATATGTTGGATAAAGTGACCTGTTACCTCTATTCGTAACTGTGATCTACATGCAAAATATTTTTTAACACATAATTAATCCCCCAGGGAGAATCAAGGGCACACCCAACCAAAGCACTGCCCAGCATTGTTGAGAACTCAACAGCTGGGACCCAGGTTGTGCCAACTAGCACAAGGTTTACCAGAGGACACAGTTGCTCAAGATCTCAGAGAGAGGAGGGTATTTGACAATGGAGCATGACCAGTGGTACAAATGGATGCATTAGTGGAGTTGCTGAAGAGAATAGGTTGTCTTTGTCCTGTGTTGCATCTACGTCAGGAAAGAGATAGGGTTACGAAATTAAATGGAGGATAGAAATAAATAAAATGATGTTCAAAACAAGTAATAGGTCAGTGCTGTTGAAACATTTTGGCTTCCATTTTTCGCTAATGCATCCTTCTAGAAAAAAATTTTTTTTTTTACAAAACCCATTTCCGTATATAGATGATTTAAAACACACTTTAGTCATTATTACAGCAAATAGTCATATTTTGAACAGTTTTAAAGTTTAGACTGTTTCTAGTAGATATTTTAGTTGTGTCTGTTCAGAAATACAACTTTCCCGAAACTCTCTTTCTTGACTGAAGTTCTATCTGTACGTTTCTTCCTCAGCACAAGGTCTACGGACAGGGATTTGTCCGGCTACATGCCCCGTGGCAAGTTCTAAGCAGGGAGGCAGAGTTTCTCAAGATCAAGGTGCCCACCAAAAAGGTGTGTCATTTCATTTCATTTTGCTCTGGAGCTCTCTACCTACACAGAGCTTTTCTTCACACTGGAGTCTTGTGAAAAGAAAGTAGTAAGAAACTTTAGATCTGTACCTTTGTGAAGTTTGACAAGGACCTGTTTCAGTATGTAAAATTTTATACCCACATAATTTATTTGAACCCTCTATATTTACACTGGGCTTTTTTTTTATTCTTAGGCCTTAGGGTTATGTCTTAAACTTTTTCCTCATTCCATGTTGTTTTACTGCGTGTCCCTCCCAGAGCTATGAGCTGAAAGAAGAGAAGGGTCTGTCAGCAACTATGAGCACAGTGTGGAGGAAGTTGAACCAGCCATTTCAACCCAACATCCCTCACCTGCAGCAGCAGAGCCGCACTAAGTTCCTCTCTCACAGCTTCTCCCGGGACAAGCTCCATCTGTGAGAAATCTCTAGGGATAATTGGGGGGGGGTTGGGTGGGTTGAGGAGTAGAGAGGTATTTACTGAGATTTCTCTGTGTGCCAAAGGCACCTGAGCAGCTCAAAAACATAAACCCTGACTCATGCCTTTTGCTACACCTGTCTTACTCAGCCTTATTATACTTGTCTTGTTTCAGGTACAACATCGAATGCAAGGACACCTTCTTTGACAATGCCACAAGGAGTCGAATTGTGAGTTCTGTTTCCCTGTGGCTGGAACGGTTGCCTTGTCTTATTTTAATGGTATGACTGTAGTTAGCTGTCCTGATTGTTAAGTGGAGCTGTTGGAATAACCTGGCTATTTACCAGAAGTCTGAGGTGACTGTGTTCCCTGAGGGCATATTACTAGGAGACAATTCCCTTGTGGCCTTTTCAGGAACACTTTGGCTTGTTTGTCTCTCCCATTCTCTTTTTTGCTCTCTCATACTCACTCTCTCCCTTCCTCCCAGGTGTATGAAATCCTTAGACGCACTGCATGCACACGGACCTGCCAAACCATGGGTTAGTAATACAGTAAGCCACAACCAATTATGGCATAGTGTTGGAGGAATCCTGAGAATAGTCAGGCCTGACATAGGAGTTTCAGCGGGCTCAGTGCTGGTGGAGCAGGTGCTGGAGAGGAATCCATATGCTCTCCTGGATCGCTCTGCTCGGCAGACGGACACCGCCACCAGCTACAGGGAAATTGAGGCTAGCTAACAGAAGGGGTTGGGTTGAGGGTCTTAAATCTAGCCTACTCTCTTACTCGCTCACTTCTCCTCTGTCTCATCGGCTGTCTAAACTGGGACATGCAATCTTAGGATTGGGCTCAGAGAGTGAAGCAGGGTCCATGGGGGGAGCGGTGGTCCCTCTAGCTTGTTGCTAGGGAGCCATCTTCTTAATTGAGGGCTAATAGTGAGAGTGTACATGCAGTTCCTTTGAGGACTGATTAATTACTTTGATTAAAGCTTGTGTTCTATATGTCAGCCTCCTTCCATTTTGAAAAGCTAGTTTGCTGCATTCACATAAAGCAGGGCATGCAGTCCTGTCATGACAGTCAGATGGTTGGTTATCCCTGAGATAGTGTGTGGTAATATATGGTGATTTTTCTCCTTGCCTACAGGCATCACTACATTAATAGCTAAAGGGGTGTATGACTCTGCCTTCCCTCTGCATGATGTAAGTTGATTCTACACATTACTTAAACTCTTTGTGCTTATCTGACCCATTTACTGATTATTAAATGAGCTGTCATGGTATTCTGCCTTTAATACATTCTGTGTTGTTAATATGATTCTTTTATAATTGTATGCCTGCAGGGAGACTTCAAGGACTCTAGGCAAGCAGAAGAGAAGAATGAAAGACAGGTAAGTAGCAATTTTACTTTATAAACTAATCAATGACAATGTCATTTGTAATCATGAATCATAAACTCTTCTAATTGTTTCAGCTGTTGCATGATGAATGGGCAAGATATGGAGCATTTTACAAATATCAGCCTGTTGATCTTATCAGGTACATGTATATTTTTTGTGCACAACTTTACATGTTGCTCCTCAGCAGGGGTATATTATGGCTGCTTTT
>JAQQZR010000004.1:9185922-9201423 GCA_030068235.1 Notoglanidium macrostoma
CTTATCAGGTACATGTATATTTTTTGTGCACAACTTTACATGTTGCTCCTCAGCAGGGGTATATTATGGCTGCTTTTTGGTGCTTATTTACATGACCATTGTTTCTGAGGGCTTTTGCCTTTATTACTTTTACTTTTGCCTTCAGAAAATATTTTGGGGAGAAGATAGGCCTCTACTTTGCCTGGCTTGGCGTTTACACTCAGCTGTTGGCCTTGGCGTCTATAGTAGGCATCATCGTGTTCCTGTACGGCTGTTTCACCATCGACACCAATGTTCCTAGGTATGAGACAGTGTGTGGTCACTAGGTATCAGGCTTGAAGTGTGTGGATTTGAGGACGAAAGGGCCTGGAAAGGCCAACCTGAGGAGAGCAGGAGTATATTCAGAATCAAGGTCTGCTAATCTCAACCCCAAGAACTATAGGACAATTATGTACAATAAAAATGTTGCTTGGGTCACTTGGGTATCTGTGTATCAGTCAGGTATAAGTATACATACAGGGGCATAAAGCAAATTTATTCTCTTCATTGATCTTCTGATGAAATAGACAGTGAAGAGCTTTAGTATATCAGATATAATTTTAGAGATTACATTGTTAACAGAAAATCTCAATACAATTCTGCACACAATGTGAGCCTATTAAACAGTTATATTTATTTTCTGAAGATGATAATCTGTTGACACGTTGATAATAATGAGACATGTGACACATTGTGATTAGTTGTTTTGAATTGACTGCATATGATTCACTCAATCATATCACGGTTGAGAATGACTCAATGTAGAACTCCACTAAGTGCTGATATGTCCTTTGTCTAATTTTTGTTTCAGCCTGGAGATGTGTGATGAGAAACAGAACTTCACTATGTGCCCTCTTTGTGATAGTGTCTGTGATTATTGGCACTTGAGCACAGCCTGTGGCACTGCCCGTGCCAGCCACCTCTTTGACAACCCAGCCACTGTCTTCTTTGCCATCTTCATGTCCCTCTGGGGTAGGCATCATCCTCTTCACCTCTATCTGAGCTTTATGTACTTCTTCCATCCTTCCTTCTTAGATTTGTCTTCTAAACAAGGCAGAACCTAGCATAGGTCCATTTTTGTGCACTGCCTCAGCATTCCCTTGCTCTGATGAATGTTAGACTCAGGTGACAGGCTGTGGTAGTAAGCAGATCTGTTGGTGTGTCTCTATGGAGATGGAGATAAAAAACTTGTGTGTACAGTATGTGTGGGAGATTAACAGTCTGGGTATAGTGTTACCTGTGTCTATCAGTGGCTGCGTGGGCTCAAGGCTCCATCATCGGCCTTTCTCATGCAGCTTTTGTAAAAGCCCTTTGTCTTTCACTGCTGCATGTGGCAACAGGGCATATGCATTATTTCTTATACGCAGGCACTTACCCTGGGGTTGGGTTGGGGAGGTGGTCAGACGGAGTATATGTGTGCATGTGTGCAGACAATCATGCACCTGTATCTCTGTGTACAATCTTGCACCAATGAATAACATCAGCTGATATCATTGATGTTTACTCATGCTTTTCAGACTGATGGTAAACAATTCTTTAGTTTTGAACCAAGGTGAATGGGATGATACCTCATCCCAGATATTATTACAAGTCTAGTTATTAAAAGTATGCTTAAGCTAAGGCAGAGAGGACAATTATAATAGAATATGTAAACGATTGATGTTTTTAACAAGTGATCCTCTCATTTTTTTCAGTTATGTAATATGTTTGATTAGTCATCTCATCTCATCTTTCCTCCTTGTCTCGCTTCTCATATCTCTTTCTCTTGGTCCCCTTGTAAAGCGGTAATGTTTCTGGAGCACTGGAAACGCAGGCAAAACAGTCTGAACTACAGCTGGAATATGACGGGAATGGAGGAAGAAGAGGTGTGTGTCTCACAATTTCAGGAAATAATTGTGTACATGAAAACAATGGCTCGAGTGCTTATTGGTTTAATTCTTTATTTCGTTTTAAATTTGATCTGAATTTGCTTTTAAATTAAATTTGGATCTGATCAGTTAATTTCAATACTCCCCTTTCCACCTTGAAAATGCAATCTTCCCTTTATCAGGAACGAGCGAAGGTTTGAGCTTTTTTCTTTTTTTTAACCCTCCTCCCCCAAAGTCTCCATGCTTGGTGTGTGCCCTTGGTTTGCTGTGGATTTTCACCATTTTGAATGGTTTGAATGTCTTCCAAATGAAGCCAGAAAATCACATACAGAATGGGAAATGTTAAATATTGTTGTTTGATTTCCCATCTCCAGGAGCATCCTAGGCCTAAATATGAAACATTACTCCTTCAGAAGAGACAGAGGAAGAGGAGAAACAGAAAGAAGAACAAAAGTGAGGTGAGTAGTTTTCCCCATACAATGCTGAAAGCTTCAGTGAAATAATCAGCTTTATTTGCTTTTTTTCTATAAACTGTAAGTTTTCTTCAGGACCTAAAACCATAAAAACACCTTAACACACCTTGGCTGAAGGGCGCTGCTAAATACTTTGAGTGGTTGTTTTGAATAATGACTGACCTTAAACAGATGTCTTGTTTTTGCTCTGTGCAGACCTGTCACCGTGGAGTACAGCACTTGCAGTGTTTATGTTCTCTTTTCTCTGAAGCAATTAGAATGAGAGTTAGGTGTAGGGGGCTGGTGCCATGCGCTGCAACCCATCAGCAAAACCCCCATGATGCACTGCTCAGGCTGTAGTCATTTGGCACCATAGCATGAAAGGTTGGTGGGCTGCTCCAGGTTCTGCCATGGCAGAAGGAGTGGGATGGAGAAAGAGGGGGAGAGAGTGAGATGTAGGTAGGTAGGTAGGTAGAGAAAGATGAGCAAGCTGTGGAGAAGAGGTGAGAGTGCAGCTTCTTCGTCCATGAGCAGCACTGGTGTCTGGCTGGAGCCCATAACCGCTAGTGTGTTCAGTGTTGTTACATGTTAGTGTGTGATCCGTGGGCTCTGTCTGTTCCAGCCTCAGAAAAGTGTGGAGGAGAGCAGCGATCCAGGCAAGGACAAATGGAGACAGTGGTTGCTGTCTGCCATGGCTGCAGGGAACCCGGTAAATGCTGATCTTTCTCTTTGTTTCTTGCCCACTGTAGTTCCTCTAGAGCAATGATCACCATTCTTCTGCTGTCCAACAGAATTTAATTCAACCCTAATCCAAAAGATCTGATCCAGCCAATCAAGTAACCTGATTATCAGGAACTTGTGTGTTTTGAGTAGGGTTGAAACAAACTTCTGTAGGAAGGTCACTGCTCTGACCAATGCTCTAGAGCTTCTGCACTTGCTTTCATGCTTCTCTGAAACTCGCTCTCTATCTTTTTCTCTCTCTATTTCTTTTCCTTACTGTTTGGCTGCAAGGTTTTCCCCTCTCCTCTTGAATACTTATGGCCTCTGGTCCTTCCTTTATTGGTTGCTGGGCTCTGAATCTGCTTTTCTGGTGATGCTTTGCGGTCAGTGAGTTTGACCAGACCTGGATCCGCCCTCTTTAGAGACTATGCTAAAGAAGGCTTGATCTTTCATTTTTCCTTTGCCTCGGTTGCAAACGTTTTCAGTTCAAGTGAGGTCTAGGTGGGGCTTTGGAAGCATATTAGTACTTAGCTGGGATCAGAGTAGTGTCGTTTTTGTGTGCTGTTTTGTTGGAAAGTATTTAGTTCTTTTAGCACTTAGCTGGTAACAGTGTTGTTTCTGTGTGATATTTTGTTCCAATGTATTTATGTATATAGAACATAAAAATAGAGTTTACTGCAGTGTTTTTAAGATAGTTGAATCTGGCAATATCACCTCACTGTGGTATTGCATACGTATAGGTAAGGTCAATAAAAATATTGATCTACAAAGTGTTTTATGCTTGATGCATGTGCTTATGATACTAATGTAATACTTAATGCCATTATTTATTTTGGTCTAAAAAGTTTAATAACTCAAATATTCAGTAATTGTTATACTGTATGTTTACATTTATGTCATTTGGCAGATGCCCTTATCTGCCCATATCAACTAGTTACACTAAGCTACAACTGCCATAATGTCACATTCCATGTCAAGAAATGCCAACTCTTCATTTCAGTATGACTTTATGTAGTTAAGGAGCTCATTCGTTCTTTTTCTCTGTAAACCTATCCAATGAAATTTGTACATAAGAAGCCATAGTCAGTCATGCTTATTAATGTGTCACTAAGCATGTAAGAGGATTAGAAAAACAGGAGGGACCTTGTTTACTGTGTAGCCACACTTTGACTTTAGCTGTACACAGTAAAGGCAATAATAATCATATCCTAATCCTTTTTATTTTCAATTCCATATGTTTATGAGTGAAAATGTATTCCACAATGCAGTTATTCCTGCTTCTGTAGGTCTGCTAGCATGCTGTATCATATGGGTGCACAGTTCATCTTGATTATGGTTTCCTAAAAGAATGAATTATAATCAGTTATGATATTGGTGGGCTGAGTTTAATATAGCTCATTGGATTGTGTTAGAAAACAATTGATGTTAAATAATGTTAAATATTGATGCATTAGAACACATGTTCAATATAAATTTTTTCTGCTTAGTATTTTGTTGGTTTATGGTTTATTTATTGGTTTATGGTTTAGTGATGGTTTATTTATTGTTGTCGTTAGTGATGGCTCAGCAGTTCTGATAAATAACTATGGTTTGAGCATTCAGCAGTATAATTGCAAATCTAATTTAACCCAATATGCTATTACCTTGCTGTATGAAAAACAGACAGATATTTTGATAAATCTTTGGCATTGATTTTCAATTTTTAAAAACTGATCTTAATGTGGAGCTCTCAGGTTTTAAAAACTGGTGTTACAGTAAATATACTTAACTGTACAATATACATTATACGATCTTCTGTTTGGGTTCTAACGCTTGAGGTGGCTTTCTCATTGGGTTGTATTTTTCATAGATGTTTGGTATGTATATAGCAGGTTAATGTATGTTTGAGGGGTTGTATGTAGCAAGTGCCTCAGAGAAAGCATACTCATAGTGAGTTAGCTCGATTCTTCAATGCCAGAACTACTGTATCTATGGACAGCGAGTCGATTCTAGGTCAGCTCTCATTTTTAAAGAGGTGTGATGCCCATGAGCCATGGTGTGCAAAGTGGATACGATGTTTGACCCAACTACAATCGGTTTACTCCTATATGGTACAGAATTTACTTATCAGCTTCCACCAAATGTACAGAAGCAGAGTAGTATAAAGTGAAGTATTATATTATAATTATATTGCAGTTGCCAGCTTGAGGTTTCTTTTTGGGTTTTTTTTTTTAGATAGTGCTTAATCCTGAGATTTTTGTATGGTGATTAGATAACATGTTGACAGTGAAGTGAAGATATTGAACCAAATTTTCCTACTTGACCTCCCAACTAAGTTTCCTGTTGTAATTCTGCCCAGAGTGTTTGATATACAAAGGGATTCATTAGAACAATTAGCCATGTCAATCAAGTGACAATAATAAAATAGCACAGTTATGACAGAAATACTAGCTTGGAGGCTGTCAAGCAAACCGACATATATGCTGTATGATAACATTTTCAGAAATATTACTGTGCCATATTTAAAGTGGCTTATAAATAGGTAAAGTGGCCTGACCGGTTCTAGTTCAAATGTGTGAAATTTCTTAGCTTTCCGTGTCTCTGCCTGACAACTGTATTTCTTGTTAGGCCTGGTCATATTTCTTTTATCATTAATCTTTTTTAAAATAAGAAGCATTTGGTTGGTCTTCTGTCATTCAGTGAGGTTTCATATTTATTTACTCATTTATGAACTTTTTACCTACATTGGTGTAAGTTCATGAGTGTGTCTGCTAGCATACAGTGGATATAAAGTCTACACACTCCTGTCAAAATTGCAGGTTGCAGGTTTTCTGATGCTTATTTCCTACCATTTTACTTTGTCATAATGCTCCAGATCAGCTCTATTTGATAAATAGAAGAGCTCATGTTCTGTGCAAAGCAAGTCATTCCAGAGGTTTTTGACAGGATTTACATCTGGGCTATGACTAGGTCATTCCAAAACAATAATCTTCTTCTTCTGAAGCCATTACTATGTTGACTTGAATTTGTGCTTTGTTTTGTTATTGTGCTGAATGGTGAAAGTTTTCTATCTGCAGCTTTTGTGCCAAAAGAGATTGGTATTTGGAGCTGTTCATGATTCCCTCTATCTCAGGGGTTTCCAAAGTCTGGTTTCAGGGCCAAATGAGAAGGGGTGAGAACCAAATATAGAAAATTCCCACACTGTTCAGCTGATTTGAATGTAAATACCCTCAAATTAAAGCTGAAAGTGTTTAATTTAAAATCCCATGAATACTGTAGTAGACATATTTATGACCACACACAAACACACACATTATAAAGCCCTATATCATGATGCAGCCACCACCATGCTTTACCATGTGTACGGTGTTTTATGAGTGATAAGCTCTTATTTTTGTGCCAAACATACAGTATAATTTAGAATTATGCCCAAAAAGTTCTTCCGCGGTCTCAACAGATAATACATTACAATACCAAAATTTAGGCAAACTTGGATGTTTTTTTTTTGTTGTTGTTTTTTTTGTGAGAAAGAAATTCTGTCAGACATTGTTGACACATGCTGAGAGTTTTTGTTCTTGTCCTGTTGTAAATTTTGGAGTGACATCAATGTCACTGTGGAGCCCCATTTTCTCCACTTATTGATGAATACCTTCTCAGCGTTGCATGGTACATCGAACGTTTTGGAAATTCCTCTCTCCTGCTGGATACCTTTCAACAATGAGATCCAGTACATGGATCCAGTATCCAACATATACTTTGTAAGCTCTTTGTGGGTCATGGCTTCAGCAGAACTAAGAAGATGTCAGGAAAACCCTACAGAAACACTTTTGTTGGTTGCTATATCACATTTAAGGTCTCAGATGATTAATTTTGGTTCGATTTTGGTTTAATACATCAGAAAAACCTGCAATTTTAACAGGGGTGTGTAGACTTTTTATTTCCTTTTGTTCTTTGGCTCATAATGTGTTTTAATTAAATATAAAGGAAATGTGTGGTTCTTGGATTTTTTTTTTTATAAAGCATGCTTTTGCTAAATTCTTCCCTTCTGCTAAAAAAAGAAGAAAAAAAATACTGAAGTCTACTTTAGTTTTGCAGCTTATAGGAGTGTTATGTACGTACTGTGGCCAGCAGAGTGAGCTATACTTCAACCTAGTCACTGTATGGAAGACTGTTTTTGTGTGTTTGTGTGAGAGAGAAAAGGGAGGCAAACAGAGGGAGTGCCCTCTCAGCGGGAGTGTCACGGCTCAACATGAGGCAGAACGCCAAACACAGAGTAAACCACAGTCCCTGTCTCATCGTCATGGCAACCCTGTGACATTTAAGCCCCTTTACTTAGACACACATGGGGTTCTAATCTGATGTTTTTAAAAGCCTTATCACACAGTTATGCCAACTCTGGCATAACTTTAATGAGACACAACTAGTAGTGATGTGTGTAAATAACACAGGTGTTTATGTTAGCAGGCAAACAAGCAAATATGACATTTTTGTCATTAGTTTGGAGAAGGAGATTTTTAAGTACAATGTGCCCCTCAGCAATTGTGTGCTTTTAAAAAAAATTAATTTTTTAAAGTGTAAAATTATGATTTTAACAGTATAATATCTTTCTGTCTACTTTGTTTACTAAAATTTATATTGTCATTTACATTTACTTTGTTACTATTTTTCTGTCTACTATGCTTACTAAAATTTATAATGTCCTCATCCTCTTTGTTTTTCAGACTACTATTTGCTCACTGTCTGGGTTTTTTTCACATGGCTGTGGGACCACAAATTGGCTATAAAACTCTGAAGGTTTATTCTTAAATATAGACAGTTTGGGTTTCTGCAGGTCTAGTAAGTTTTTGGTCAAATGCTCACAGAGTTTGAACGATGTTTTCCGTATCCATTTTAAGGTCTGATCATAATGGAAGTATCTAAGCAGGAAGTCTAAGGCTTTTCTTACTGGGTATTATATAATTACATTTGCCTTTAACTGGTAAAGGTCATCTGCCACCTGGTGCAAACTGTTTATTGGAGACTGTGTGTTTTTCATGGCCTTGTCCTCGGAATGGGTGAATTTAGATGAGCTATGATGTGGGTCATTCGGCCTGAGCTATTTGGAAGAATTAGTGTGTGGGTGTGTGTAAGAGGGATTTATTCCCTCTGTACTCAACACCTAAAATGGCTTTACTTCACACCCAGCACTGGAACTATTGCAGGGGTTGTCAGAGGTTTGACCAGTGCATCAATCAAATATCATTACAATCAATGTCGCAATGTTCCTGACTGCTGCTGCAGCTATATAGTATATATTCTAGGTCCATTCGGTCCTCTCTCTCTCTCTCTCTCTCTCTCTGTCTGAATGTTTAAATGCACATTCTTACATCTCAGCAGTGACATATAGCCTCAGAGGAATTCTCCACACCAGCGAGTTTGTCACTAATATCTCAAAGGGTTTAACTTGGCCCTGTTGGAATGGTCTGTTGGAATGTGGACCGTCTTAATGCAGTCACGGACACCCAAGCTACATGCAACTTATTTACAACACCACATATTCCACATATATGACGAATATCAACATTCTGTCAAAAGCATATGTTGCATAGCAACACATCTGCACAATTAACTGTGTCAAGACCTCGGTGTCAGACAAAATCTTGCTGAAAAGGGAGAATGGCTTTGTCCGAGTGGTAATGTGTCAGACACTGTATGTTTTGAATACCATGTTACAGACCTGTGCATAAGCACTGATCTGACTTGACTGTTCTATGTGACACAGATGAGATTAAAAAAGCACAATTGAAGAATAGGCACGTGCACATGCTCCACTTTAGATTAAACACATCAACAGATGTTGCAGATGGACTTTGCCAAGGGCTGGCTTGTAAACAGGCAACCCGGCCTAATTAATACCGACAGTAGTTTTTTTCATCGTACACAAAAATTGGGGAAACACATATATATACATATATATATATATATATAGTTCTAACCATTTTTAGTATCACTCCTCCTGAAACAGATTATGTGAATACCTGGAGATAGAACAGATGAACATATTATAGTAAATCATTTTATGACACACAGCACTGATTTAAGTCTCTCATCAGCAAGTGATAAATGCTTGTCCTGCAAACCAAAAATGTTGCTGAATGAATTGTTACACATATAATTTATTTTGGTTTTTGGTATGTGTGTTCTACATAATGTGGTATTATGGTATTTTCTTTAGTGTATAATCATTGTATATGTATAGTGTATCTGAAGACCATCTTTATCTGGCCTTTGTCTGAAGGCAAAAAGTTTTTCTTTAGCTCAGTTTTGGAAGCTTGTTTCTTGTGCATGCATTGTGGCTGCTAATACAGATCATGTCAAATCCTGGAATTCTTCTTAACGATTCATGCGCTCACTGCCTAAAGAGGCCAAGCTTATCTGCCTTATCTTCCTCTCCAAAGAGTATGAACCGTGTTTTGTCACTGAGAGCATGGGCGCGCTGAGAATCAGCATGCTCAGCAGGGGCCACATGTGACTGATGACCCTCCCTGTGGTTTGTCATGGCTGTGTTGCATGACCTACATTCATTATTTTCCCAAACCCAAAAGCTGTGGCATTCTGAGAGCTTCCCTCAAGTGTAGCCATCAATCTCTAGGTGCTTTGGCTGTCCCAGGGCTCAGCCAGTGTGGTTTAGTCATGGTGAGTACTTCTGTGTGCTAGGTGGTGCTGCAGCTCTCTTAATGAGCCTAATTAGAGCTGGGAGAGGCTAGCAGACCAAACTCCCAGAGATCCTCTACCTGCTCTATTGGATGAATGTTAACCATTAAATATTAGATGCAAAACAATTTTGGTATTTTATTTCTTTTTATAACAATGATATTATTAAATGGGGAGATTCAGTGGTGCATGCTTTTCCACCAAGATTTGCATTGCACTACACTTTTTTGTGCTGTTTTGTTATGGCTCCAGACAGGAAACTTTAGTATGTGAATTGAGTGAATGTCAGAGGTTCTCCTCATTTGGTTATTTTGCTCCATTTATCTGCATTAGTTTACTGTGATGCATGAGACTACAGGATGTATATATATATTTTTTTTGGTTGGTTGATTGCTTTGATTTAAAGGGTAATTGAATAGAAGTGGAAGCATTTTGAGTGCCTCAAAGTGTATTTCTTGGTGAGTTGGGAGACCTGATCCTTTGGAGATGCTCGGCATATGATTCCTGCAGTGATGGGATGATGTCTTAATGTAACATTGTAGTTGACAGACACTGTAAATGCTACATGAATTTGGATAAAACATGACGAGAAGGAACAGTACACCCACAACACAGATATATGTAAATATTTACTCAATTTTTCAATTCCCTTCCCTTCCCTCTCTCTCTCTCTCTCTCTCTCTCTCTCTCTCTCTCTCTCTCTCTCTCACAGCCTGGAGATGAGAGACTTACATGGAAGGATAGGTTTCCCGGCTATTGCATTAATGTCTCCTCCATTTTACTAATGGTGAGTAGTGTTACTTAAGAAACATTTTTGTGAAATTCAGTTAATAAACTGTATAATTGCTTCATAATTAAGATTTTACATCTTCTCAGTGTCTTTCTAATCTTTGTCTTTTTGCTGTTTTTGTCTTTTTTTCTTTTGTGGCATGTCCTGCTCTCTTTTGATTTATTCACCCCCCTCTTGCGATGTAGTTTGGTGTAACTTGTTCTGCCGTGTTTGCGGTGATTATGTACCGCATCACCGTCTCTGCCACACTGGCCATGAGTCCTGACCCCCAAATCAAAGCCAGCGTGCGAGTGACCGTCACAGCCACAGCTGTCATCATCAACCTAGTTGTCATCCTCATCCTGGACGAGATCTATGGCTCCGTGGCTGCCTGGCTTACAGAGCTGGGTAAGATTTATTATCGACATTTGAACTAAGTTGCATGGCCCTATAGCAATATTGCTTATTGTCAGTTCATGTGACACTACTGGAATGTTTTGTAGTACATTAAAGTACCATTTACTAATTTAGGAGGCCTTCTGATTTTAAGTGCTTCATTAATATGAATGCTAAATAATGCCTTAAGTATTGGTCCGTCCTCTACTCTGGACATCTCACAAATGTTTAAATTACAGTCTTGTCTTCCATGTAAGTTCTGAGTGCTAGAATTCTGCCAACATCACTGTAGTTGAGACAGAGATCTCCACTGTAGATAAAAATGTAGCTGGGAGACTTGATGCATATAATCCAAAAATACCTTTAAAAAATAACAATTCCTGATGTGTCTGCAGAGATTCCAAAGACAGAAACCGGCTTTGAGGAGCGTCTGATTCTGAAGGCTTTCCTCCTAAAGTTTATGAATGCGTATGCCCCCATTTTCTATGTAGCCTTCTTTAAAGGAAGGTAAGAAGACATATCCATCCTTAAGCTCTAGCTTTTGTTTGTGCTTTGCTACTCTTAAATACTATAATACTAATAAGGTAAAAGGTAATGATGGTATAAAGTGATGACTCAAAAACCTGAAATGAACACCAAGCAAGGTCTGATAAGTAGCAAAAACTTAAATACTCCATTCATATTTGTCCATACATAGAAACATCAGAGTATGAACCCTGTGTTCTAAGTAACTAATTAAAAACCAAAAATGGCTTCTTATATCAGGATGTTGGAAAAGGCATCCATGGTTATCTAAGCATTAACACTAAGTGTTTTTTTTTTCATCCCTACCAACAGGTTTGCAGGCCGGCCTGGGGACTATGTTTATGTTTTCAACCAGTATCGCATGGAAGAGGTAAATATGTGTTGGTGTGTGATTAAGTTTACCTGTCACTCTGCTGTCACTATTATAACTGTCATCGATACTGCAGTTATCATTAATTATTTTGCTAGAAAGACCTTACTGCTCATTCTATGTCTCTTTCTCTTTTTTTCTCTCTCAGTGTGCCCCTGGTGGTTGTCTTATTGAGTTATGTATTCAGCTCAGCATCATCATGCTGGGAAAACAGCTCATTCAGAACAATGTCTTTGAGATTGGCATCCCGTAAGTGTTCCCAGCTACATCTAACTGTAAAACATGCTCAGTCGTGCCTTTGCGCTCTATAACCTGAAAGAGACTATAGCTTTGGTTAAGATTTAGACATTGCCAATCTACATATTAGACATATATTATCAAAGCTTCCTAGGGCTTTCGTTCTTTTTTTCCATCATGGGAAATCTCTACATTGCAGTCTCTGGGATCTCGTTCTCCTTCCTGAATTTTGCTTCTTAAGCTTTGTTCTCTGTCTCTCTTTCATTTTCTTAGTCATACACACACACATTCCAATAGCACTTTGCAGGTTTACACAGGCATATTGCATGTCAAACTAATATGCAAATTAGGTGTAAGTGGAATGTCATCATTTTCTCTTCAAGCACTGCATGTTCCGAGCTTTTACTGACTATTTTTTATATTTTTTAGTGAAGGATTGTTTTATGTGATGCGTCATAGAAATATAACAACACTCACCACATGGCTGACTAGTTTTTTTCTATAAAGGCTTCAGAATATTTGGACAGGGAGGATAATAAACTAGGACACAATTTCCCCAAAGCAATAAATGGACCTGTAGTCATGCATTCCCATTTACTGAAAATCCCTGTTTAGCCTATTTTTCCCTCATCTTCCTTCAAAAGAGCACGTACCCACATCTCTTCATCCTTACCTTAGTTTTGCTCGCTCATGTATCAGCATAGTGCTCATACCCCACTGGAAAGATATAGGTATATGTCTGATTGTTTACTTTGTTGTTGTGGTCTGTATTTGTTTTCTTGAACGAATGTGTTTAACCTGCTTTGAGGTGTTTGTATCTGTCTCTACCATTGTCCATGTCTCGACCATGGTTTCCACTTATTTTAATTAATGTGACATGCTAGCTTCCAGGCCGGTCCACAGCTCTTGTTCTTTGTTGGGTTTACGGTAAACGCTTCTGCCTCTTGGGTTTTGTTTTCCCATGGCTCAGTTTACATCTGTCTTGGCGTGTGGCTGCAAAACGGCTGTTTATGGTAACAGGGTCTCTTCATGTACCTACAACAGTGGATGCATCAATCATTCATTGGCACTGACACTGCTGCATGACTTTTGTTTGTGTGTTTGTCTGTCTGTGTGTAAGGAGAGAGTTACCACAGTGTATGTATGAACATGTACAAACACAGCATAAACACAGCTATAGACTGTGAAGTATATACATGACAGGTTTGAAACTGTTGGTTTCTCTTTATGAGTTTTTCAAGTTTTTGTTTGACATGGGGAGCATGTATGTGAAGCGGTGTGCAAAAAGCCATCAGAAGTCACTAGAGCTGAATTTTGGAATACTGGCAAAAACATCAGGGTTTTTTTAAACCAAAGTTTCTGCTGATAATTTACTCTGACATCTGTATTTTAAGAAAACATGAATATAAATAAATGATTTTAGTTAGGTGATTTTCTAATCTTTCCTTAGTGTCTGCCTACAAAGATCATGTCAGGTAAGGAGCCAGTGTAAATGGTTAATTGAGTGAGTCTGTACCTAAAAGCCAGATCCTGTTTTTGGATAAAATGAATTAATTTAAATTGTCAAAACCTCTGCAATGCTCCTGTGCCTCACATCATCATCAAAATATATAAGGGCACTTAAAACAAGGTAGAAAATGTCAAACTTTGACCACGTGAAGGGTTTTGCAGGCCACCACACAAATACATCCAGCATTGTTTACTGAACTAGAAGTACTTTTATCTCATGATGGGAGTTATTTCGCACAGTAATACATCAGAGTCATGATAAGACACTGCTTCACTGCTGTCCAGTTTAGTTTCTACTCTTCTGCACTTCTGTAGCTGTTTAAACTTTTCCATCTTTCTATTAAAGTAGTTTGTTCAAGAATGCAAATGACAAGAGAGGAGTCCTTGGAAAGGCCTGGGAGAAGAAAAGGAGGGTGACTTTAAACTGATTCTCCTGTTCTGCTCTATAAATACCCAACTTCGTTACTAGAGAAAGGACAGGGCTGAAGTGCCTGGTGCAAACGCTCTGTGATGAAGGCCAGAGGGGACAGGAGGACTCAATATTCCACAATTCCCTCTACACACAGACCTGACCTACATTGTAGTTCTGATCTCCCTGCAGATTGCTCTACTCCCTGCCCTACCATATTATATCATTATACATATTGTATGTGAGTGTGTACTCTAATATTTAGAACCAGTTTCCATTACAGAGCATGTTGCTGCATCCAAGGCTGCCTGTGTGTGTGTGTGTGTGTGTGTGTGTGTGTGTGTGTGTGTGTGTGTGTGTGTGTGTGTGTGTGTGCTTTTCTGTCCTAAATGCAGCTCGACAGCTGGTAAATAGGAGCTTTAGCACGGCAGGAGGAAGGCACTTCTCATACAGAGGCATTAAAAAGTAATGTTCTGGAAAAGGGCTGTATTTTGGGGGTGTAAATAATGCATCAGCTGCATTTAGCAGATTTTATTGGAGACATTAATAGGCAGAGATATGGACCACATGGCCCATTTCATCGTCTATATTTGGCTTTCAGAGGCAGCAAGAGCCACACGAACTCTTTCTCTCTTTGGTTTTTTTTTTTTTTTTTTACTGTACCCGTATTCTCTCTCCATGACAACTTGCCAAATATTAGTGATGGCTTTCTACACACAGACCAAAGTTAGTGCTGGTCTGAAAGGTCTAAATTAATTTAATGATTGTTATCTGAGCCCTTGTAACTGTAAATGACCAGGTTTATGTAGTAAAATGATACAAACAGCATAGTTCATTACAGAAACTGAATATACAAGGTGAATTTAGTCTATTAGGTACCAGAGTGTAACACAAAGCTACTATCTGTATCTTTATCTGTTTAGTGCTCAAAATATTTGTAGCTCTCAGTGTTTGGATTTAAAATGGAAGTGGGCATGGGCTAAACAAGTATGGTATTTAATTTATTTATATTGTTATATTTTTATTCCTTTTTTTTATGTGTACCCAACCACTATGCCTCAGTAGACACCAGAAAACATTGGGGGAAAAAACAGGGCTGTTGGAAAAAGAAGTAATTTACATTTGTAGTTTATAACAGCAAATGGCAGTATTATACAGGGCATAATTTTATCCAACTCCTGAAGTTTCTCAACCTCAGCTGCTTCACTACAGTTCGTTATGTTTTCAACCAGACTCCCTGTGGAGCTTTCTGGTCAGTTTTCTAATCTAATGTAACTAGAAAGGTAATCTAATGTAATGTAATAGGAAGCTTTTTTGAAATGTCTATCCCAAATCAAGAAACTATTGTTTATAAGAGCAGCAGAAAGCACTTGCAATGTACCTACGAGTTAATATTTAAAAAAAATAATTCAATTATTTATTTTAGAGACCCCAGCAGGCATATGCTGCCCTGTGCACAGTGTGTGGTCTGTGCGGACTATACGAAGTAGCAACTCTATAGATAAATGCATTTCTATTGCAAATTTAAGTGTTCAGAAATATGGTCGAAATATATA
>JAQQZR010000004.1:9201486-9219848 GCA_030068235.1 Notoglanidium macrostoma
TGGAGCTAAGTAAGACAATGTTTAGGTCAGGCTCCTGGAGCAAACCACTGACGATAGACAAAAAAGTGATTGGTGTTTAGTGATTATTCCTAGTTTGTATCATTTTTACAAATATGTTTTTTCCCCAAGCTTCATACTTGTGCCCTTCAAAGTCATGCCTGTATCACATGTAAATAAAACCTGCATTTGCACATATTTTACGTACCATCATCCCTGTCCCAATGCAATTGTATAAAGCAGATGTCCTTTCCTAAAAAAAAAAAGCCCTAGACAAACAAAGAATAGTACAGCTCAGATTTTTATACAATTTTTGTATCTATTTAGAATTGTCTGTTCAACCCAAATAATGTAATGGTATTTGGTTACATCTCACATCAAAGTACACTAAAAATAAATAATTACATTAATTATTTATAGATTAATAATTATTTAAATTAATTATCTTAAACTGTCATTTGGTAATTTCAACATGGTAGTTTATATAAACAGGAAGTCTTAAAGGCTATAGCACCTTTTGGTAATTGTTTTCAAACTTACTGTACAAGTTGCTTGCTATGCTGACCGTGATCATCTGGAATTGTCAGTTGTGAGACAGGAAAATAAGCAACAGTTGAAAGTCATGAGAAAGTTCTTGGTTTTAAGTCAGCAGGCTTGCTTTTTTTTCTGTTTTTTATTTAAGCACCATCTGGAAAACTTCCCCTGGTAGTTCTTGCATTAAGAGTGGATTTGAAATTATTGGAGTCTTTCAAACTTCCTTTTTTGACATTCTTAAATAAGTAAAAAACTGTTCTGTGTATGTCTGGGAACTTTTTTATGAGTAGAATGGCATGGCATTGCATGCTGAGATTAAAGGCATGCCTTGTGGAACATTGTTGGGTTGAAATTGGTTTCATTTGCTCAGGTTCTTTAACTTTTATTACAGAGTAAATTTTATGAGTGAAAAGTGAGGAGCTCTGCAAGCAGAATGCCACATGTCCATGTCATTCCAATGGAACCACCAGTGGCAACACTTTATACCCTACAATAAGCAAAAATAGAGCCTTTGCTCTAACCTGCTACTACTTTGTCAGTCTTTTGAGTGTCTGGCTGCCTGACTGCAATTGAGCAACATATGTATAACACACAGCTTTCATTCATTTATTGTAGAAAACTGAAGAAAAACTAAACTATGTTATTTATTAATACACATTTCTGTAAAAGAGAGTCATACTATGCATTTGTGTATTTGGTGTGGTTTCCCCACTAAATGGTCAAGAATGTTTTGCACTCTTATCATTGCTTACGGCGACACGACGGTGCGGTGGTCAGCACCGTCGCCTCACAGCAAGAAGGGCCTGGGTTCGATCCCTGGGTCACCCAGTGCCTTTCTGTGCGGAGTTTGCATGTCCTCCCCGTGCATGCGTGGGTTTCCTCCCACAGTCCAAAGACATGCAGATTAGGTCAAAGGACTACTCTAAATTTTACTCATAGGTGTGAATGCGAGCATGTGTGGCTGTTTGTCTGTGCTGGCCCTGTGGTGGACTGGCGAACCACCCAGGGTGTAGCCCGCCTCTCGCCCGAAACGACTGCTGGGATTGGCTCCAGCTTCCCCACGACCCAGACGGATAAAATGGTATAGATAATGGATGGATGGATGGATGAATTAAAAAAATAAAAAGCATTTTAACTCCAATAGAGTGTATCCCTAAGATGATTCTTTCATACATTATTAATTAACATGCGGGCTTTTTGTTCTTCCTGTTCCTCTCTGCAGGAAGCTGAAGAAGCTGTTCCGTTCCCTGAAGGAAAAGACGCGAGCACCTGAAGTACATGTAGAACAGACATGCCGCACTCTGCGTCAGTGGCACCTGGACTATGACCTAGACCCGTTTGAAGGCCTCACACCTGAATACATGGAGATGAGTGAGTGACCGTCTCTCAGCCTCAGGTCCTACAGGAATGCACATGTTTATATTGCACATGTTACACTTTAAGCCTCTTTGATGTCCTGGGTTGTCATTTAATGATGGCCCTCTCTGACTGTAACGTTTGAGTCACTGGGGTTTGTTTGCATGCTAGGTTAGTGCATGCAAGTCCTGCATCTGTCTTTTGGTCATGTTAACAAACAGTGTTTCCATTAGTGAGTGTGTTGTGTATAAATTCATGACTGAATCATTACTAATGCCATTGGTCATGAACATGTGTGTGTTCAGCAATAGGCAGATTTTATACAATCATCATTATATAGTTAAATAGCTTAACAGCTGAGGTACGGTGGAGATTTTTTTAGCAACACTAAGTTGATGACAGGATTTTTTAATCTTTTTTATTTCTATTACTATGGAGATTTATACCAAATTAATCATGTCTTATAATAGGCTCAACAGTTGATATAAGAATTGTACATGCTGATATTCTGTATTTTAATACATGATGTAGTTGTTAGTTCTAAAAATTTCAGTAGATCTAAAAAAAAGAGACTTTCCCCTAGGGCTATTAAATAACTGTGAATACTGTGGTTGGTTTTTTTTTTCACTAGAATTTTGATTTCCAGTAGATAGGACTTATCTGATGCACTTGAATTCAGTGCAAGTTTGCTTTTGTATGTTCACATTAATATATGTTTTTTTCTTAATTTTTTAACTCAGATGTACTATAGATATATAACATATTTGAGAGAGCGTGACATGCATAAGGCATGCTGATTAATAAAATTGTAGTTAAGGTAACACTTTGGTGGACAGTTCATGCTCACAGGTCTAAAAGAGTATATCTTATGTATACTGTACATCTCAGTCTTGGCTTTTTAAAGCATGGAGGGCATGTTTTGTAACAATGTCTGTAAGCCATTGTTTTACTGTGGAGAGAAAATAGTGAATGTCAATCAAGTTACAGCTGGAAATGCCATTTCCCACAAAGGTTTTGTTCCATGTGTGTGTGGGTGACAGAAAAGCAGTCAGTCTTATGTTCTGTCACCAGTTATAGCTGTAATCTTTCCTCATGTATAGATTGTTGGATATGTGGAATCAGTAACATGGAATCATCACCCAATCACGCTATGCAGATTCTCACAAATCTGAGTTGTTTATGTAAGCAAATATATAGATGGAGCGGACAGTGCTCTAGTCAAGATTAAGAATATAGACCATGACTAGCTTTAGGCAATCTCGACAAAGACTCTTTCAAAGAATTCAGGATCTCCTCAGCTCAGGTTTCGGTGAGTGAATTACAGTTTGGATTTGCGGAATAATGGACACTAATATGGGATCTGAATGGGATATAAGTAATAATAATGTACATAGCAATAACTAAATTAACACAACAATTTAAATTTTCCATACATGGTTTTCAACCTATTCTTTCTCTTTATCCTGAGAATTTAACTCTTTAGACTTTCAGTTTTTCCCATCTAACACACCAGATCCTGCTCATGACAAGTATAGGTAAAACTGTGATGAGCTAGGCAGATGTGTTTTGGTGGATATACAGTAGGACATTTTGCTGTAGGTGGGACACGGAGCAAGTGTGGGGTGACATTTCATGTTTACATCTATGGTAGATGTTTTCATGGGAATGGGCAATTTGAACTCCCATGCAGGTGAGATCTAGAGGCATGTAAGAAGCTTTCAGACCAAAGAAAGGTCACGTTGATTAACACGGGATTGCACTGGGTGCTGCGCTGTGCTGTGCTTAACACATTGATTTATTCGTCTTTAGTAACTGATTTGTCCTAGTCAGGGTTTCTGTGGTTTAAATGATGTATTTGCTTGTATTCAATAAAAATAATTAATGCAGGAGCAGGCAGGATTGTTCAAACTTTTCTGCTCAGCTACCAGTGAAAATGTATGAGCAATAAGTGAGGAAATAGTAATACATTTAAATGAAAATGGGCCTGGTCATGTGTGTACGTGTGTGTGATATTTGTGTTTGCGTACAGCTTATCTCTTTACATCAGTACATGTGTAACGTTAACTGCTAAGGTAGGTTAACAGTGAGATATTTTTAATTGATTAATGTCAATTAATAAGTTTCCTCAAAACAAAATGCCTCGAAACAAACACACAGAACAGTGACTCTCTATATATGGTAAAAAAAAAAAAAAAGTACTTACTTGTCAGACTACTTACAAGCAAGCGTCTTCGCTATTTTGTCTTGACTGTGTCTAATTGTATTTGGAAAACATCACTGTCATACAACAGTCCTCGTGTACCTACTTACCTGAAGTCATTTTGGACCACATGAATACTGGAGGGAGTCATCAGCTTGAAGCACATGACTGTAGCATCAGAACTACAGGTGTACAGGGGATGGTCCACTCTTGCATTAGTTCTAATGCGGTGTGTAAGAACAGTGTTGAACATTTTCTCAGTTCTATCATAGATCTTATATATAGATTTCTGCATAGTCCCAGTGGTTTGGCTTTCTCTTGGTCTTTTTGGTCAAATTACATGATTATTGTGTAGCCCAATAGCGATTAGTCTGATCCAAACTGATGACAACTGAAGGCCTGAAAGCGGTCAAAGTTACTCTCTACATGAATTAATAACTTGGCAGCAGATATGGCTCAGATGAATTCATCAGGTAGCAGCTGAAACAGAAGTAAAACCCTCAGTAAGGTAGCTGTTGACTCTTCTGTAAGTGAGCTAATAGACACCTCACTTTTTTGGCATTGGGCCATCTGGGCCAGGTTACAGGAATACTCTCTGCCAACTTGGAATCTGCACTGCCTGGGCTACTTAAATTAGCCCTGTGCAACCTATCTTATCTGCCGGTGTGCTTCATTCAGCCTGCTGTTATTGTAGCCCAGGACATGAGGTTGCAGGTTTCAGAATTATAAAAGCCTAGTGTCCATGTGGTGCTTCTAGGACACCACACCCCCTCTCCACTTTCCAGATGCCTGGGGGGCACACACTCAGGCTACTGGTTAATTATTTGAGTGTCCAGATGCCTTTCAAAAAAGGTCCACAACTACTAAGGAATCCAGTAGAACATGTAATTAAATGGTAGGGGCTGGATGTGGAACTCTTATGATTGAAAACATAGCTCATTGGGCAGTGATTACATCGAATCGTGATGACATATTTTGCAGGCATATATACAAACTCCAGTTCTATCAGCAGTCACCAATGAAGTTCTGATGGCCTCTGGAATCAAGATACTGCATGTGTTTGCATGTTCACTGCCCTGGCCATTAACTCAACTATCTGTCAGTGGGAAGATAACTATGGAATTTCCTTCTAGATTTTTCACCCTGAATCATGTCACCTTGCAGCTTTTGAGTCTGGGATGGTCTTTGCTCTGCCCAGTGCATGCATTCTGGTGCTAGGATGGACAGGAAGGCATTCCATACACAGGTGACTTGTTTATCTGGTGTGGAAACCCCCTGTCTAAACAGAGATTTGCCCGACTGAGTGGCTGTCTATGGCCTGGACCATCTCACCATCACTAGGACCATATCACATTCACTATGCAGCTCCTGATTTACTAGATTTTAGATCACTACTTGCAGGGGTGTGGCAACAGCGGTCCTCTGTAAAGCTCCTTTTTTAGCTGTCCTACAGTAAACGGTGTTCCTCATGACAATGTTGGCAGCTCTTTAACAAGTGTTATACATTGTTAAAAGGGGTGAAATAGAATGCTAGTTACATATGTGTAGTTACAACTCTGGGTGTACGAACCCTGTATAACCTTTGGTCATTTGAAACGTGAGAGGTCACTAGGAAATGTTTTGTTGGGTTTTTTTTTATGATGGTGAAATTTGTTGCAAATACAGTGTTATAAATCAGGAAATAACTTGCATTCATACTCACTAGGGTTGTATTTGTATCAGTATTTGTATTCATATTTCACACTGAATTGGCTGTGGCTGTTCATAATTAGTCTCAACTAGAGATGTGCATGTGATGCTTTTATTTCAATGCCGCTTGTGCAGTTATTACATCTGTTTGTACCTGCATGCAATATTTATGAATTTACTTTGTCTTATTTCTTAAAATATTAGGTATTATTATTATTATTATTATTATTATTATTAAGATATTAGCTATTACGCCAACTTTAAACTACCCTGTCCAGGCAGTTACTAAAAAAAATGTCGAATTTCATAGGACTAGAAAGGATGTCATAAAGACGTGGGCCTCAGGACACTGTCTGTACTGAGACGGTACAAGAAATTGCTGCTCCCTAAGAGTGTATGTCATTCTAAGGTGAGATTAGGGGTATGATATGGAATCACAGGCAAGTTATTGCCAAGAAGGAGGTTTCACTAGTTACATAATGATCATAATCTTGTAAGGTTATACGATTGTATCTCTTTTTACATAGATTAAGATCATTTCACATTCGTGCAGAAATCCATATAAGGCTTCACAATCTTTCACAATCACAAAATGTAGAGCAAGGTCAAAAGATTTTTAAAATAAGGTCAAATTCTTCACATTTTTGTTTTTCACTTTTAAGCAAGGTAGCCTGCAGATATTTTTGTTAATACTGTCATTAACATTGCTAATTCCTGCTTTGACTGCTGACTGGCTCACCCCTGACTATCGGCCTGTAAATTCCCAGTTGTTATTTATTAACACACCCTGCACTTTTAAGTGTTTTTTAAACCACTAACCAAGAAATATGCACACATGTCTGATCATGTGGTAGCTCAATTAGAAAAGAGAGAAATTTGTAAGGCTGTGTTTGTCAGAACCAATTTAGTTATGCCACTGGAGCAAATTTAGTATTGTCCCTGAGGTTTCCTCCCAAAGAACTTGAAGATATTTAGGCCAGGATAAAAGTCAATGCTTCAGTAATATATGACAGAGGTCATAGATTTTAATGTTTCTGGTGCCTAAGGCCTTCAGACTTTTAATCTGTCCAGGTACACACAATCTTATTGTGTATAATAAAAAGGGTAGGTCATGTTTATTAGTCTTCAGCACTGAGAGCACAATATCCAGGCACATGATACTAATGAACTCAAGCCCATCTATTTGTTTGTGTGTTTATTCTTTCCTGTCTGCAGTCATCCAGTTTGGTTTTGTCTCCCTCTTTGTGGCCTCTTTTCCTCTGGCTCCTCTTTTTGCTCTCTTGAACAACATCATTGAGATCCGATTGGATGCTAAGAAGTTTGTCACCGAGCTGCGCAGACCAGATGCCGTGAGAGCACAAGATATCGGTACAAGACTACACTGATATATTTTCATATAGAAAACATATCATATGTACTGAGCTTTATACATATTTGTGACAGCTCTTGTAATTTGACTATCTATTTCTTGTTTTAGGAATCTGGTACAATATACTAAATGGCTTGGGCAAGTTTTCAGTTCTCATCAATGTAAGTAGGTCCATTTCTAAGTTTGCAGTCTGCCTGTACAGGCTTCTTCAGACTTTCAGACTATACACTATTTATGTGGTTCTTCCCAAAAATGATTTATGATTGTAAAGGAGGCAACCGGACAAAAGACTCAGAGCTCATTGCAAAGAAAAAGGTTTCTTTGTATATTTATTCATGATGGAGTTGAAGGAGATTTTGCCCTTCTGTCATTCCTTTCTGGAACAGTGTTTCTCTCAAGAACAAGATATGGCTTTCTAGAATAGGACAGATGTAGTCCAGTGTCAGATAAATCTGTAATGCCACTGTAATGTGGGACCATTAAATGCAAACATATTATAGAATGCTTTGATGTGTTCTCTATTATGTAGGTTACATAAATATGAAAATATGTTTTAAAAGTGTTCTGTCGTCTTGCTTTTTATGATGTGATACATTGGTTTTACAGAACTTTTTCTATAGGTGTGCATAATCTGTAATGTTCCTATAGTTCATGTATTTTGTTAATGACTGACTAAAAAGCATTCACATATGCATGGAAATATTATTTTAGTTTTGAATGAGAATGAAAACACAAACAAACCCCAAGATGGACTCAGGCTAGAGTGAACAGTATAGCTGACTTGCATCTCCTTCAGAGCTTTGAGAGCCATTACTAGCTGACACAGCAGTCTATCTGTGTCCAGTTCTGTTCGATAGACTGCCAAATTTAAAATCCCATTACCTACCTCTTTATATACAAAAGGTCCAGGCACTTCCAATTTTCTGACGCAAAGATGCTTTCGCAAATAATGAAATCAAAAAGTTTTAAGTATTAAAATAATTTTATGTTGCACAGATACTATAGAACTACAAATCAAAATGAAAGCAAACCATGAATTGCCTTTGGCTTTAAAGCAGCAGAAACTTTCCTGAGTACACTGTTGTACAGTTTTCTACAGAAATTGGTTGGTTTGAGGACTTCTCTGTGGACTTGACACAGTTCTTCTGTGTCTGCATTTTTTATTTCCTACTGACACTCTAATGCCTTAAAATGCCTTGTACACATTCCCTTTATTTTTCAGGCTTTTGTCATCTCCTTTACATCAGACTTCATCCCACGATTGGTTTATCAGTACATGTACAGTACCACTGGCACCATGCATGGCTTCATCGACCACACACTGTCTTACTTCAATGTCAGTGATTTTCAACCAGGCACAGCACCTACTGTCTCCACTTTCACAGTGTGCCGGTGAGCCCCCACCACTGCTGATTATACATTATTTAACACTTTAAATAAGGTTTCTTAATGTCTCCTGGATGTACAGTGACCACTACTCTTAGGTTTGTAGAGGGAAATGGTGGAGAAACTGTAAAAAGAGCAGTACCCAAATAAGAAGAATGTATGCCAAGTACATGAGGAGCTAATTCTGGATCTGTGCATGCAAGCATGGTGCATTAACTGGAGATCTTTCATTTTACGGGGCGTTTAATTTACAAGTTTAAAAGATAAAAGAGTAAATGATCGGCCAACATTTTGGCACCATTTTATCTCTGAAACAAATCCCATGTGTTGTAATAGAATGTCTTAAGTTGAGTTGACTTGCTGAATATGTTTTGGCACTCAACTGAGGGCCTTTATCAGTTCTCGAATACTGAGAGCTGTGAATTGAGAAATGATAAAGCCCTTCGCATGAGTAGTGACATGTCTAAGATATATTCCAAATTGATCTGAACAGTTTAATGACCGTGCCATAATTTTGTCTTATTTCTCATGATAAATATGTGCCCTGCAGCTCTACACTATACAACTTCATGTCCCATCAATGACTAACTTGGTTTCTGTGCAATTCAAACTTCCATTTTAAAAGAACATCTGACAGTGACTCTATACCTTAAAACTGTACGCTATTAAGCACTTCAGTCAGCTCAGTAAACCAGCCCACTTTAGCTCCTTGCTTCATTCAGACATGGATTGGTATAATGAAAATGGAAGGGAAAAGATGACTTCACATTCTGCTTTTAGCATGCGGCATAGTGTCTTAATGGGCTAGATGCTGTACTGGCATATCTAGGGCTTTAAATCTTTAATTGCATATCTAAACATTGACAGCATGCATCTTCAGGCCAGCGGGGTCTTTTGCAGACCTCTCATACTATTGAAATAAACTTCAGTATCTAGTAGATAAGCTGCATCATTTAAGTCACCCTTTTCTAAAGCCAGAGCTGCACTAAACTATTATATCTGGGCCTCCCATATCTTGTTTCATTTAATACCTTGGGTCACGTTATAATTGTACATTTGGTGAAGTCACCACTCTTTCTGTCTCTGTAGCTGGTCTAGCAAGAAAGGATTACCTTCAGCACTATTCACACGGGACTAAAATTACAAGGTGATAACATAGAATTAATAATTTCCAGATAAGCCATCTAATTCTCAGACTGCATTACAAGAAGGCTATTGTCATCACTCCATTTGTGGGGTAAATTCTACTTATTGGCCTTTTAATCAGGCATAAGTTAAATACCCTTTGTAGGTATACAATCACTGACTGACTATATGCACATTTTTAGTGTCAGCCCAACAATTACATTGGTGTGTTTAAAATCCCAGCAACCTGCTGCATGTAATACCCATGCCAGAACAACACACATTATTATATCACTAATATGTCAGTGATAATAATGGCTACACTAATAATAGTGGTAGTATTGGTCTCTCATTTAATTGATACTAAAAGAGATTTTAATGTCCAGTCAGTTATTATAGCAATAGTTATATAAGAATTTCCACCTTATGACACCCATCATATCACACTGTTAGTATTCTGGTATATTATATCATCCTTGGTTCATATATACGTGTGTGTCTGAATAAATAACTGTATGGATTAAAGAGTAAGGAAAGTAGCAAAAGATAGTAAGAAGGGAGTAGTGCACTATACTGTAGAGACGCTGCCCAGAAATGTGCAGTGGATAAGGGTTCCTTAATCTAATCAACTGTAATCTGAGCCATACAGTGGATATAAAAGTCTACATACCCCTCTTAAAATTGCACGCTTTTGTGATTTAAAAAAAACAAAAAAAAAACTAATATGAATCATGTCAGAACCTTTTGCCACCTTTTAAAAGTTTTAAGACAGTTTTATTCTGCTGTTCCTTGCAAAAATGCTCCAGATCTATTCAATTGCAAGGGGATCTCTTGTGCACAGCCATCTTCAAATCAATCCACAGGTATTTGATAGGATTTACATCTGGGCTATGACTGGGGCTTTCCTTCTTCTGAAGACATTCGTTTGTTGACTTAAATTTGTGCTTTGGGTTGTTTTCATGCTGGAGGTAAAACTTTTCTTTATTTTCAGCTGTCTAGCAGAGGCCTGCAGGTTTTGTGTCAACACAGTTTGGTATTTGGCACTATCCTCGATTGCCTCTATCCTGACTAGAGCCCAGTCCAGCCTAAGAGGAGCAGACCCATAGAATGATGTTGCCACCACCATGCTTCACTGTGGGCATGGTGTTCTTTGGGTGATAAGATGTTTTTCTCCTGAACGTATTTTAGAATTATGCCCAAAAAGTTCTACTTTGGTCTCATACCATAACCCATTTTGCCCCATGGTTTGGGTTTATTTAGGTGGGCTTGGATGTTTTTTTCTTCCATCTAGCCACCCTTCTCCATATTCAGCCTCAACATGTGAAAAATGCAAGAGATTTGGTGTCCCATTTTCACCACTTGTTGTTGATGGTGTTCCATGGTACACCTAATGTTTTGTAAATTGTTTTGTACCCCTCTGCATATTGATACCTTTCTCTATAAGATCCCATATATGCTTTGTAAGCTCTATCGAATTAAATCAAGGTGTCAAGAAAAATAACAGAACCTGCTGATCTGAATTTGGGGTTAATCAGTATCACTTAATTGATGACAAATGTATATTTACTTTTAAAAGATCGAATGTGAGCAGTCACATGGCCATTATAAAAGGGTGTGCAACCACTTGTGTAAACATGTTATTCTTAGATTTTTTTCTTTTTTTTCCACCAAAACATTTTAATTTGTTTTTCACTTAATTGTTGGTTGCTATGTCACATAAAATGTAGAAAAAGATTTTACCTTGGTTTTATTTTTTTACATCCGAAATACATACGAATTTTAACAGGGATGTGTAGACTTTTTTTGTGCGCTGTATATACTGTTTTTCTGAAACAGCTACTTCAGTTTCAGGAGTTATAGCCTGCTTGGCAAATCTACATGTTTAAAGTAGATATCTGGCCATGAAATCAAACTAGGAACTTCACTAAAGTGTGACAGCTTTCATAACTGAAACAAAAAACTTTAGGGAATGTTCCCAATAGGTTATAGCCAATTTAATATAATACTATGCAAACGGAAAACCTAATAATACTTAAAAAGGAATTCTTTCACTTTGCTGACAATATCTGTACACTAGGATCTTATAATAACATTCTGACTAGCGTGGAATCTGATGACTTTAGCTGATAAAACATAAACACTTTGTGCCATATCTATTTCATGATGGGGAGTGAAAACCTGAAAGCTCTCGAAATGTTTTTCTACCCTCTTCACTTGGCTTGATCAGGAAACCCATGGAGAAGAGGAAACTGTAGAGCAACTTTAGAGACAGACATGGTGTTTAGAGAACAACCACCATTTTCTTGCCTCCTTGGGTGTTTGAAATCTATTAAAATACTAGACTGAATAATTACGTCTTATTGTCTTATACCATGTAGCATGCTTAAAAGAAAAGATATGCAGCACATGTCCACTTGTTTTATGGCCATTCAGCAAAACATCTCTTGGAGGAAGGCAGCTGCATAAAATACCTCCAGCTGTAAACATACATGTTTAACTGTGATTTTGTCTGCAGGTATAAGGATTACAGAGAACCACCCTGGTCTTCACAGCCCTACCAGTTCTCCAAACAGTACTGGTCAATCCTAGCAGCTCGACTGGGATTCGTAATACTATTCCAGGTATGTTTTTTTTACATTGCTGGCAACCTTCACCTCCGATCCTTCTCTCAGCAAGAATAATGAGTATTCTCTGGTTCTATATAGAGAAGTAAGTGTAAGGTGGCCAGCCACTTTTATATAAGAGCTGGATTTCATTTCTCACTCCGTAACATAATGCGCCGGTGTCACACTGCGTGTTGTTTTATGCTGCTGTGATTTACATTACCACCGTTATTATGCAGTCAGGTTTCCTCACGCATAAAATATAGCATGTTTTACTATCCAAATTTCACTGCATGTAATTGCTATAACACACCCCTCTAATTCAGCTGCAGTTGGAAACATGCCACCTATGCTTTAGTTCTACTAATGAAGAAATAATTCAAATTGACGTGGTGTTTTCTTTTGTATGCATCAGCCCCAAAAAAGAAAACTGGAATTAACTCCCATTTAGGCCCCTGACATAATACCGTTGTGTGATTGTTAAATGCCCGCACGTACTCCATCCTTAGCAGAGCTTAGCGGTCACAGAATACAACAGGATTTGGTAAGAGTATTTCACTATGGTGGCAACATTGGCATACTGAAAAAGCGTGATGTTAATTTCTGAATATAGTTTTTACATGGAAGATGATACAAAATTAATGGATTGATATTGGAAAAGGCAGCTGATTTGAGGTTAGATTACATTGCTTATTACAATTTTAATTAGGTCATCAGGAAGCAGTAACAGAATACATTTTCAAAGTAACCTTTCAACCACGTATGTTAGTAATCACTGAATGTAATGGATAACACTGGCAACGGGAAGCAATTGTAATATAATGCCATGTCTTGTCAGGGTAAAGAAACACATATAGTGATACTCTTAAGAGATACTTTGTCTACATTCTTAATCAATCTACCTGTTGATCCCTGCCCCACCTCCTTATGACCACCTTCACCCTTTTTTTTTTCTTACTCAGCCCTGTGTCTTGATTTGTACACTTGTGTGTTGCAGAACCTGGTAATGTTCTTAGGCCTTCTGGTGGCCTGGGTGATCCCAGATGTGCCCAAGAACATCAGTGAACAGATTAAGAGGGAGAAGACACTGCTTGTAGATGTCTTCATGAAGGAGGAGAAGGAGAAGCTTCAGCTCATCCATAGCCTTTTCTCAAAAGAATCAGGCCAGTTGCTGCTGCAGGAGTCCAGGAAGCAGGTGCCGACAGTCTCTGAGCCCCAGGCTCCCTTGCCCAACCTCACCCAGGCTGATGATACCACTGCTGCTTCGCGTCCCCGTACCCGTGCACGTGCTGCCAGCTTTAGCCAATTTACTCGCCAGGCATCCATGTCGCCCCATCATGATGGGGACACACAGACAGCAGTGTGAAGAGAGCAAGAAGGGGTTGGCAAGAGGGGTTAGCCGGCCATGAGATCTTCAGAGTGCCCATACACAGAATGGAGGACTAGCAGAGGACAGCGGGTAGGGCTAAGCTCTTGAGGTGAATAAGAACCCTCCATACAGTGGTTCTCACTGGAGCTAACACAAGAGAGGTCATTATATATTTATCTCTGTACTGTATGTCTGAGCATATGTCCACAGGCGGCGTGTTTTGATTGCTTTTAAAGCTGTGATGTATCCACACAGTCCGCAGAGGCAATCTCATCCTGGCCTCTAAGCCAAGGCTTCATAGGACCGCTTGCCATAGGCCTCATCCCATGCACGACGCAACTGGTTGAGAGCACACACACTGGAATGAAAGACCAGGAACCTCATCCACGGGGCCTCTCGTACATTTCCCCCCCATCTGTTCTTAAGCTAAGAGGAAGATATTTTTTTTGACAGGACTCAAAATCTAACATTCACATCTGGTCCGTGCTTACTGAACATTTTGTGAAACTGCACAAACCCATGCTGCTTTGCGAATTTTATCAAATGTAGCGTATCACAGCAAATAATTATTCCCTTTCATTTTCTCAGGTAACACCATCACTGTAGGCTTTATTTGTTTATCTAAATAATGTTACACCTCTTTGTTTATTAGAGACTTTGAAACTTGTTTGTCAGTAAGGGATAAGGAATATGAACTACATTATTGCACAAATTGTATTGTATAAAAACAATACATAAAACTTGATGGGTGTCAAACTTGTTACAGCTCTCTTTCTTTAAAGATGGAATGCATCAAGAGTGAATTGTTCAGTTTTCTCATAAGTAAACTAGATGATAAGGCTGTCTCTGAGGTATATGTTACAGGTAAGGTTTTGTTTGTGCTTGGGGTCAACTAATAAGCCATTTCACTTTTACAACTTATTATTTATGATTATTTATTATTGGGTTTTTTTTTATCAACGTCTGTTGTATGTATTAGTTACAATGTCTCACTTGGAAAAAGCCAGTCAGTAGTGATTATGCACTGAGAAGTTAGATACATGAGCCAAGATAATGCCGACTATAGAGCATTCTATATTAAAGTTTAGACATTTATCTAATCTCTTCTAAGTTCTTACAGAGCATGTGCAATCTCCTTTTGATCCAATATTCAAAATCTGCAGCTTAGCACTTCATTTTTATGACTGTCATGCTGTTTTCTGATTTTTGGTGAAACCTATTATTCTCATCATCAGAGAGGAACAAATTAGCACATAGTAGGAAGCTGGGAAAGGAAGACCAACATCTGGCTGTCATTCTCTCTTTTCCTCAAACGACTCACTGGGCTTCTATGTTGGCTGTGCACTGTGTTCTGTTCCTTTGTGGGCATGGACAGTGCCTGCCCGACTGTATTTTTGAGTGCAGAATTTTTGCCTAAAGTGCCTAAAGCGGGGCAAGAGATAGTTTTCCCTTTTCATGAATTATTTGTGAATTTAAGCAAACTTCAATTTCATATCACCTCATGCAGCAATTTTTTTTTTTTTTTTTTTTTTTACCAGTTTCCATAGCTTAGAGAAAGAACTGTGTACATGAGTGCCATTTTATGACTCTTTTAAAGTAGTTTCAAATTTCAACAAACCAGGCTCTTGGTGAAGACGTTATATATAAAATGAAATTTATTTAATTTGTACACTTATGAGATGTGCCATCTAACCTTTTTGTTATCGTATGCTTGCACAAAAGTAATTATTGCATGGAACTCATTTATTGAAAGTATGTTTAACTGGAAGGGGGCATTGTGACATAACATAGGTTTACATCATAGCTTTGGCATTAATCATATCATCCTGCTACAAAGTCCCGGTGTCTGCTCCAGTATAATTTGTTGATGACATATAATCTGTCTGCAAACTCATGTCATTATATGAGAATGTGATATGGTGAAAGGACTGGCTTCACCCTGTAATTATAATCTTTTCTCTCTACTAACGGTAGTCTGATGGCTGAATAATTTAATAAAGCTCCAGTCAGTGTGTCACTTGGCTGGCTAATGACTTGAGACGTCATGACAGGTGTGTGGGTGTAGGTGTACTGCGCAGCTATGCGGAAACGTGATAGATTAATTAATGTTTAATTAATGAATAAACGAGGCCTTTAGATGACCTTGTCCGGTCTAGTGTTTTGTATAACACCATAACAATCAATAATTCTAAATGTATGATATCAGGTATTTTTTCTAAGGAGTCTTTCTTGGCAAATAGTCAAAGTGGTAGCAATTGGGAGGCGAGTAGTGACACTAATCTGCCTCTAGCGTTTCTTAAACAGGGCTCAACAGGGCGAAGTAAATGTCCTGAAAATCAGAGGTAAATATTTTGTGAATGTAAGCCAAGAGACACTAAAATAAATTTCTATTAAAGGATTCCATGTATAATTGTACATATAATGGACATACATACGTGTTTTTATTGTGTCCCGCTTACGGATGTGTGTCCGTCAGAGCTGGAGGCATTTTACAAGCGTAAAGTATAAAGTACGCAAGTGGAGTTTCACAGCCCAGGCACGGAGGGGCAACAATCATATCCATTTCCTAGAATTTCCTCTAGGGCAACTCCTTTAACTGAAGATGATACTTAAGTTTCACATGGTTTCAAGTGTTGGGTACACCTTAGAATTCTTCCATTTTGTGTGTGTACATTTCCAAACTCCTCCATTTTGTATGTGCGCACACATATGCACAGGTAAGCCCTGCCCATAGCACATTCCTAAGTTAAGTCCACAAGTCTGATTTGTAAATGACTTTCTTCCTTTATTTCCCTATGCTAGAGCTCCATCTATTCGTGCAGTTGTGAAGGAACATTTTTCTTACACTGGATGCGTGATTGGGAGAGTGTGCCTGGAAAAGCTTGTGTCATATTAAAAATAGAAGAGTGGGTGGATCTTGCGAGATGGTTTGCGTGATAATGTAGCCTAAGCAGGTAGACCAAAACAGCTTGCCAATTATGTCTTAATCCTTTTCAGCAACACAGCAACACTAGGCTGTCACCAACACACTGATTCCAAGCAATTATATAGATGATTAGATAGTATTGTAGCATTTCACAACAGATTTTAAGATTATTTTATTTAGTTTATTATATCAGTCATTATTAAGATAAGATAGAATAGAATAGAATGGAATAGAATACAATGGGGCAACAGTGTTTGATGTGAATGATGTGAATTTAGGTGCTCTCTTGTATGTATAGCAGAAAAAGAAAGAAAGAGAGAGACACTCGAGTCTGGCATTTTCCTTCCCTCAGGGGCCAGACACGCTGCAACATGACTCCTGAGAATCTCCTTTATTTAATGCTAGACCTGCACTGTCGGGGCCCTCTTTCTGTCATTCTCTTTCTTTCTCTTTCACACTAGTCATGCATATCAGTCTGAGCTTCCTAAAGAAGACACAAATCTAAATAAACATTTTTGTGTAAGATCAACATAACCACACTTAAGCCCACGGCATCATGGGAAATACGATCATCTGAAACTCTTTTAGATGTCATGTGACAATTCGGTAACCTTTGTTACAGTCTCGTAAGAAGGTGGTTGAGTCTCTTACTCTCTGTACCAGGTTCCAGGCCAAGATCCTGCATCAACACTCTCTTCTGAAAGTCCTGTAAAAGGAAAGTTACATGTTAACAGGTGAATAAAGTGAACAGTGCTGTAGGACCCAGTAATAAGCCTTACCAGTTTCAAGTTTGTTTAAATGCTAGGCCTACTTCCTGAAACAGTTTACATAAATTTGTGGTTTAGGATGCTGCTCTAATCAATCAAATCAAATATACTGTATTCATGTGCAAAGACTTGAAGAATTAAAGAAATGATATAGTAGGGTCTGCACACTGGTTAACTCCACTTAAAAGAATGTCTTACTCGTATAAAATCCTGTGTTTGCATGATCAGTAGACACAGACATACCAAAGCGGTAATAAATATCTATAAACTTCCACATACCACATGATATACCCATCAATTAAGAAAAGGTTACTTGCATTGATGCACATGAGCATTACAGGCCTTATAACCAAAGATCTTAAATTATGACACAAACACCAAGCAAATGCACAAACACTGATATAACATAAGTACTGCAAAGAGGTACTAAACCATTTGAGCTTCCATCCATTATCTGTACGACTTATTCACTGTGGGGAAGCTGGAGCCAGTCCCATTTAACTTTGGGTGAGAGGTGGGGTACACCATTGCAGAGATGGGGAGTAATGGCATACATAGAACGGTGTTACGTAATTAGGATTAAAAAAAAAAGGTAACTGTATTCCGCTACAATTACAGAAAAAAAGCTGTAATCAGATTACTGATACTTTTAGTAAAAACAGTGATTATTTACAGGATTACAGGATTTAAAATGCATAAATCCATTGTGGGAATATGAGAAGTGTGATGTTCCTGCATGAATTGTCCAAAACAGCTTTGTTATGTTTTATTAAGTAGCAACTAGAAGCTTTTTTAATCAATTAGCTTAAAAAAAGTAAAACGTTAACTACCCTATTTTTCCGACCTTGTTTTCGGTTCACAAGTCGACCCTAAACAGAGTCGATTCACTAATAGCAGGTTTTGAAAATGCAAATCTTTGGAGTCGATTCCAAGACTGAAAATGATTTGCCTCACGTGCGCACAAAGCAAGCAAAATGAACTTAGCATCGGAGAGTTTCAGTGAGAGAAACAGGCAGCTGATATTTATTTTATCTTTATTTT
>JAQQZR010000004.1:9220730-9241111 GCA_030068235.1 Notoglanidium macrostoma
AACAGACTTAGAAAGGGGACTTTGCAAATTGGGGTGGGGGGAGGGGGGGTTAGGTTTTAGGGGGATGGATGGAGGTCTGTAAAGTTTATTTTTTTGAATGGGACACTGGCAGTGATGGATTGTAATAGGATGGAGTGGAGAACACATTAGAACTTGGAACATGAACAAGAAAAGAAGTGCTAATTTATTTCATGCTACTGGAAATTGTGTTTCGCACCTAAAAAAAGAAACAAGAGTAGAATGGTATAGCGAGAGTTTCCCATAATTGATAACCAAATGGAATCAACAACAACAAGCTGTCCTTTGGTGACCTCGCACAATCCCGCTAGACCATCACTGTGCTGGCAGTCATCATCATGCAGCTGGAAAGCTTCTTTCCTTATACACAGACACACATACCATCACTGAATCTACTCTCAAGCTTCTTGCTTATTATACAACTCAGCCTTGACTCTCTGCCAACTAACTCACCATACACTCACACCGTCTGCTGTTTATGGGAAGGGATGTGCGGTTATATTGTAGCACTTTTCTCTAACGCTACTCCGCATGATTTGTTTTGCTAAGCTGAGGTCATTGCATATGCAACTGCATTGCACCAATAAAGCAATCAAGCGCAATTAGGTTTGCAAGTTAGTCTGCTGAGGAAGGCTTGTTTTGCTTGGCTAGACAACAGTGTGGGTTATCAGACATGGATATAAATAGCGTTATCTCAGCAGATTACTACAGCTTTGATGGCCAAGCTGGCACTCAGAGCATCATACCCTCCTCTGCTCCTCCAACTTGCACTGCCTCTCCTGCTCCTGCTGCTCTCGGTCTAACCTCCGGCGGTGCTTCAGATCCCACCACACACATTTAGCATGTCATATTAATAAACATGGGCAAAAAGTCGTTTAAAATGTTTTTGGGATTGTAGAAGGGTATTTACCCTTTCTTCTTGTTTCTGCTGCCACTCGCTCTCACGCAACATGCTCTCCTTTGGAGTCTTGTCACGTTTCCCACTTTCCTGGTTGTTTAGGAAAGCATAGTCCTCTTCTTTGCACATGTCTCTCATACACTGTGAAGGGAACAGACTATAGCCTCACATCATTAGCTCATAACAATCAGCAAGTGTGAAAAGACAATAAGCAGATTCAATTCCTTTGAGTTTTATATTTACAGGTTGAAGAATTAGAATTCTTACAAAGCATATGTGTGGTGGCCTGGGAAAAGTCATATTTTGACATTTTCTACTGTATGTAGTTCTGAAAACTTTATGAAACAGGTTGTATGCATTTCTCTCTATTGCATGTATTTCTATGAGAATTTAAATATTAGCATTTTAAATTCTGGTTACGCCTAAGAGTGGAAACAGAGACAACTGCATTTAAAGAGTCCATTCTAAATCCACTGAAACACTTCCCACCTACCTCTACATTGTTATCTAACGCTACATTATAATCTAAACTGCTGATGGAAAAACAACACTATGGCAACATTTTACAGAATTTTAAGTTTACAATGGGAAATTCCTATTGCTATATATGATATCACTTTTATTATAAGCATCATCCACATCAATCTCTGACTCATCACCTGAGGTGAAAGTCACTCATGGTATTTAGACTCAAGCCGCATCCTCATCTGTTCACTCCTTTGATCTCTGTTCATGCCAACATCAGCGCTGAAATAATCACTGATTAATTCAGTCAGTTCTGTTGACTCAATTTCCTGTTATTAATGTCTGTTTTTAAACTTCGTCTGCAGACATCTGATGGCATTTTGTTTGCCAAAACAAGTTCAGAAAGTGGCCTAAATTAAAAAAAAAAAAACACTATCAAACTTTATTTAGGTAAAAGATATTTATGTTTTCATAAAGTAGAGATAAAGTACATTATATTCAGAAAAACCCAATTCTCATCAAAATAACTTTTTTGTCTTCCAGAATTCGGCCACAGCAACTGCAATCTGACAGTATCGCCTCAAACGTGCGTCAGAGCCTGAAAGTTACACCACTTACCTTAGACATAGGAATTGCTGCAAACCTCTTCATGTGAGCCATCCTTACAAGAAAGTGGAGTAAAAGTAAGCAAACTTGTAATGCCTATAAAATTCCCTTGCTTTTTAAATGATTCTTTATCAGTTTAAAGTACTTAAATATGAATTCTGGTCACAACTATGTAGAACACTCAGCAAGCACGCTTTAGAAATGAAAGTACTAATAATGCATTGCGATGTAAGTCTAATGGTTCAATTCCTCCCGTCTTCACACTGAAATGCTAATGCTAATGAAATTTCATTCATATTTTGCTGTTTCGTACTGATCTCATTGTTCCATCTCCAGCTTGTTACGGTGTTAATATCACATATCTGTCTATCAGTGAACCAGCTAACTCACCTAGGAAAGAGGTCTCCAGCTTGTGAGTGCTTGTGAGTTCTCCTCTACGTACCCTGCTGATCTTATGTGGTGGTCACCTAGTTTAATCAGTGATATACCCTGACGAAACTGAGCAGACATTACAGCTATTTCAGCACATGCGTGCTAGAACTGCCACCAGTACACTAATAAAATTCAACATCTCATCAATCTTAACTGAATGGAGTTGTTTGTCATTGTATTCTCTGTACTCTATGTTCAGAATGTGTTGTTTTGCACTGATCCAAATCCACCATCTAAGTACCTGTGACCTGATGTCATGTCATTCAAATAATCTATGTTGAGTTATAAATGGTTTCTTCTTGTTTTTAATAACCAAGAAAACTACTCAACTACATCTTTACACTTGTACTGGAATATGCATGACCAACAGCTTCCCTCCTCTTGTCTGCTTATTCTTTACCATTATAAAAAGACAAGACAATAGTCTAACCCTGTATGTCTGAGACTTAAATTACATTAAAGTCCAAAGGTTTGGAGAATTGTATCAGAATTGTAAAATTCAGTCAGCGTTTGTTGACTTGTTGCTACTGTACTATATTTTACTGTATGTATGTTAGCACATAGATAGCTAACTAGTTTCTTCCCTGCTTGAGGAAAATCATGAGAACCCGTTAGATCTCCATTAGTGTGTTTCAGTGGGTTTATGGTGATCCATAAGGGTAGTTTAGTGGAATCTGTGGTTTGTAAAGATTCCTAATAACCTATCTAATTTAATTCTGATGGTAATCATCAACCATGAAAGAAGGCCCTATTGGGTTCTGGTGACATTTATTAGGAACCAGAAAATCTGTAATGGAGACCTTTAAGAATTTGATGAAAACAAATTTCAATCCAATACCCTTAAAGATTTTTTTTGAGAAGAGATAACTGTAAGTTTCATTTTGGCCAAACTATTCATTTAAGACCTGTTACAAATATACTGTGAGATTACTTACGTTCCAGAGATGTTTTCTGCCTGCATTCTTTGCACGTAGTATGCTGTATTTCTGCCTATATTTCCTAAATTCTATCCTATCCTTTGTTTCTGGTTTCAGGCATATCCCACAGAGCCAATTTAGCTCATATCTAATATCCCAACTTGAAGGCCAACCTGCTATGCTTCCATTTTTTTTGCTTTATTCACAAGGACTGGCCTGTTTGGTTCATGACCTGAATGTGGTAACCAAAATAACTTCTAATCCACTGTGGGGAAAGTCATCCTCCATTTTGCAGCATTGAAAAGGTCACATGCTCCACAGTCCTGTGTGATTTATTGGATTTGTCCTATCACATGCTAATTAGAAGAATCCTTGTACTTGTTTGTATTCATCAGCAAATATAGATGAGATCACATGTTATAAATATTATAAAAACAAGTTTATTCAGAGAAGGCTTTTGCAGAACCAGGAGTTAAGTTTAATTGCATTTAAGTGGTTGGCCTTTTTTTTTTTCTCACAATGATCCTTCAAGTATCATAGACCAAGATGGAGCATAATTATCCTGATAACTAAAGAGAGGGACAAAAAACAACGTAGGGACATCAGGTCAGTAAGGGCAGATTAAACAGAAACTACTTCACTAAACAAGAAACATGCAACATACATGTCTTTATCTTATTAAAATAGAGCTCTGTTATTGGTCACAGTTAACTCAGTCTTGACATATCCAGAAAGAAAATGACATTTAAAATATCAGGTGGTCCGTGAATCGAACATTTTGGCACTTCTCCTTTTGAAAGTTGCAAGTATACATCAATAAAAAGAGAGTATTCGTCCTTATTTCAGCATTTGCAATGGTTCCATGGTCAGGGTCATCATAATTACTTAAAGCAGCAAAAATTGTATACAGTATGCACTACAACAGCAGGGTATTTTACACACAGTACAATACATGTTGGAATGTGGCAGTGGATGAATTAAAGACAATCCAAACATGAGCAAAGTCAAGGGTGTTTATGGCTGCACGCCTTCCAGACTCCAGTGTTAGATTCATCTTAACAGGAAAGAGAATGTGTTCAAATGAATGTGTAGGCTCATTCTCTAGAGCTTCCAGGGGAAATAAGAGCAAAGTGAGTTCCTGTATTGTGTGTGCTTTCTTCCTATAGTTCCACATAGAGATGGAGGAGGCATCCCATTAGAATACCAAATGAAACGTAGGCCATATCCTGTTCTGTTTATAATGTTAGCTGACATCTGAATGGCGTTGAACTCTCCCATACACTCACACTCAGCAATGTCCTAGAGAGCCTTGGTATAATCAGGTTTAATCAGACGCTTTCTTGATAGTTCTTTGTATTTTTAAATCCACCATTAACACGCGTTTAAGTACAATAAAATAAGTATTAATGTTTCATAGCAATGCATATTTTGACACAAATGTGAATAATTAAAGTTTTGTACTCTGGGGCTTAAAAGAAATGCAACATCCTATATATACTTTTCCAAACACTTTTCTTGCACAGCCGATGAAGACCTTTGTCTGAAACATCCTTAAAACCTTTAAAAGACTAAAGGTTTATTGGACAGTAGTACTATTTCACGTGGATTTATAGGGTACAGGGTCTATTTCATGATCCTATGTGATGGTTAGGGGCTGCGCTTACAGTCACCTGAGATACCAAGATGGACCTTTTTAAGCATAGCTGACCACTGAGCTACAAAGCACCAGCTTCTTGCCCGTTTATATAGTCACTCAAGTCCTCATAAATGCAAAATTTGCACCCCCTTTTCTGGAAACCTTTTCTCTAATAATAGAAAATATTAATACAAATACAAAAAGATACTATGAGAAAAATCAGCATATTGCCGTGTACATAGCCTGACTTGAATACTAGCATTATTATCCCAGGATGCACATGTTGACCTGGTGTGGAATTTTACAGATGATAACATGGTGGTAACCTGTCTGTATTTCTTCTAAAGAGCCAAGGGAAGCTAACACAAAAGTGACATCTGGACGTCATAAATTCTTGATGGTACATTGCCTATATAGGAACCATTTGCTGTGAAATAGACCCTTTCTTTTTAAGGGCACAAGGTATATTTTTTGCATGGTGTGGTTAAAAGAAAAGAAAAAACAAGTCTGGGATTCCAACAGTGTGTTTGGTAAATGGTTCCCCACCTCACAACCTGTTGGTCATAACAACCACAGCATGACTCACACTGGATCATGCTTTAACCAGTTCATTAAAAATATATCTGCTGTGATGGTATCTGCTTATTTGAGGTATAGTGTGAACAGTCGTAGGTTAGAACAGGGAAGACAAGTGATGCAAGCTATTGAGAACAGTTTTATATCACTATACCTAGTTCCAAAGAGAAACCTTTTGGTAACCAGATGTGTAGAATGAAAGACAGACTTTTCAAAATCATTTTTATATAAGGACTATGTAAAATCATAGCACAGTGGAAAAAAGAATAAAAAACTGTTGGGAATATTAACATTGACCTCAAAGGTGGTGGTAAAGTACTAAGAACAAAACCCTACTGAGTACTGAGTACACGCGCTTCCACATATTTAATGTCACCTACCGAAAAGGAGAGAATTCTAGATTTCTTAAACTAGCTTTCTTTCATATCTTTAAGCGTCCTCAGTGATAATCCTTAAATTAATCTCAAGAAAGGCAAACCCTCTTAATGGTACTCAAAACGCAGTATGTACACTACCTTAGTACAGCTTTATTCTTCTGTAAGAGTAAATTTTGTCATTAATAACAGCCGGTTTTGTGGCGAGTTTATTGGCTTGCTGCTGTTCTGCTATAGAGCGACTGGAAAATGAATCTTTGGCAGTATTATTTGATTGACATCTTGATAAGAAGTATCTGTGCTCTGGAGTGAGCTGGGTCAGAGACTTAGTCTCTGGTAAACTGCATAGGGTCTTTGTGAAGGCTGTGTACCCATTATTCCTCCATTTGGCGAGGAGCTTTATTCAGTCAGCACCATTATTATTTAATGAAATCACAACAATCTACCTCCCCTCTCCACCCCACCCCACTCCACCCCAAAAAAGTTTTATGTAGCAAAGAAATGTGAAACGTTGAACAATGATATTCTTACTGTGATCAGAGGTAATACATCAAATATTGTTTTCATTTCACATGAGGTTAAATATTCAGACTGAAGCCACATTGTAAAAAGACTCATCCAGATATATAAAAAATATCAGACTCCACTTTTTCTGTTCATTGCTGCAATGGTAATCTCCAGGGGTACAACATTTCTGATATTTGCTGTTAACTATTCATGTTCTGTACTTGTGTTTGTATGACCACTATCCCCATATGCATTGCATTCTGTGCACAAGTTATACAAAAATATATATTTCTTAATTATTCCATGCATTTTGTGATACACATATACCTATGCTCTGTAGCATATTTCTTCAAAGTAAATGAGTCATCTGAACTATGACTTCTTATTCCAAGACATACTGACTGCACAACATCAGTAGCACAGACTGCAGCAATACTGTTGATGAGTGATGAGGATATGATTGGTACATTTATGCTTTGGTAAGCATAAACATTTTTTTTTTACTAAAATTACACTAAAGTTTATACTTCAATTGCAGCTGATCCCAGGATTTAGGTCCAAAAGAGTGATATGTCCTCTGACAGTTGGTGAAGATGTTTAAGCAAGGCACATAATTTCACCCTGTAATGCTCTTTTAGCTTAGTGGCATTGTATGCCTTAAGTCATCTTAAGTCCATCCATGTCTCTCTTTTTAGAATATGCTTTGATAACAACTTAAATAAATAGCACAAATATATTTATACATCATATAGACATGTATAGACTACATGCATTTCAGATAACTTAAATAATAACTTATATCATATTTACAACCTCCCAGGGTAAAACAGAAAGACAGTGGATGAGTTGCACAATACAGGGTTTTCTTTATTTTTACGTCCTGCGGTGTTTGCGTGAAAGTGCGCAAACGCATGAGGTGTTTATCCGTATCCAGCGCCAGTTCATCATACCCTCATATTTGGTGAGGGCACGGACGTATGTCTGTGAGGTTTTGCACTGTGAGTTCCAGTGCTTGTCATCTATGCCTCTGCAGCCACTCTTAATTGGCTTGCTGTTCTGGCAGGTTGTTTCATAAAAGTATTGCTTCATAGGTGACCGTTTTATCTCAACATCTGTAAGCACCGAGACCTCTTTGCCATGGATGTCCACTGCCGTGGTCTTGTCTGTCACCCAATGGCTCATGCTATCACAGACTGAGTACTCACCACGATAGCTCTTGTGTTCGGCATAACGCTTCTGGCGCGTCTTATTGGTGCTCTGAGTGTCCCGAGCACCCTCAAAGTCATCCATGAGGTATAGCGGTGGAGGTTGCAGGGGTGGCCGCTCACTCAGTAACACTCGCGGTGAGTTGTAACGCTTGTGCTGCCTCAACAGCTCATCAGTCATAACCCTCTTAGACTGATACGCAGTTGGGCTGACACGCTTCGGATATTCCATATCTGTAGGTGCATTGAGGGAAGTGGGTACCGGTGTATCCTGGTTCCCCTCATCTTGCCGCTGTCGGCTGCGGCTTATGTCAGCCTGCAGCAGCTTGACAATGAGCGTGTTGATGGGGTCCTGCGTGGGCCGCTGCTTGTTCATGGCAGTGATAGAGACGCAGTAGAGGTACGTGAGGAATATCACGTACAGAAGGATGGACATCACTAGATTCACCTGTAAGACCTGCAGAGAGAAAGAATGAGGAATCTTTAGAGACACAGCAAGTAGAATAATTGACATAAGATTACATTTATGAACTGCAAATAAAAAATAAATAAATAAATAAAATAGAATAAATAAACAGATAAACAAACAAACAAACAAACAAATAGATAGATAAATAAATAAATAAAAGTCCCATTCAGGATGTTTTTAATACTAAATCACAGTAATCCAGCAGTGTTGATGCGTTGTTTGTTAATAAGTCACACTTCTGATGCTTGCTTGGTGAATCATGAAAAGCAGTAATGAAGATTGTAGAAAAATTGCACGTAATACCATGTACTAATGATCCATAAGGAGCCACTGTGTCTGATTTACTGGAGCACATGGTACATCCATTTGGACCTCTGAACACTCTACACATCATAGCTAAACCTTTTCAAAGAAATTATAGAGTGAATCTGAAGAAAATTACAAAATTTTGAAGTAAAAATAAAGTCTAAACTCTTGAAGTCTAGCTTGCCCTACCTGACACGCATGATGGACCACGCTGTAAATTTTGCAGCTTTCCACTACAGTGTTTACTGTATTTCAACAAGCAGGCAATTGCCACCTGCTGCGATATGACCAAAGTCACCACAATCACCACTCACCAAAATCACCACAGCTCCACTAACAAGCAGAGCTTTAGAGCGGGCCACAGTGATTTGAGAAAATCAGTGAGAGGAGGTATCTTCTTTCTCCCTTCATTTACCTTTGTTCATGCACCTGAGAGAAAGGATTGTGGAGAAATACTGTTGTGCTTTATGATTCCAGTTCACATATGGTTATGCCTTCTGATACATTACCTTAGAGACCTTCTGTGGCTGCACTTAAACAGCATTCTGCACTTTTCTGTAAGGGCCTCCAGGATAATGCTCAGAGAGAGCTGACGTGAGATGAGAATATGACTCTGGATGAACTTATCATTATCTCTATCAACCCAGATAACTTTCTTTGAAAAACCCCTGTTTAGGGTAAGCTAGGGTAAGTTTCTCTCCATTGTCCAAACAGCAAATATTCATGCCTGTGACAATTCACTATCGTCATCACCCTCTGTGTTTCCCAGCTCTTCTAGACTCTGGTGTAGTATGAAATTTCATATTCATAGAGATACATCCACTCACTGACCTACTACAATCCCCCTTTCCAGTTATGCTTGATGACAGACCGACTGGAGAAAGAGTCATGACCCATGTCACAGAACCCTACATCTGCAAATAAACAATGTACACCATGAGAACATATCCAGATTAATAATTCAATTCTGCACTTATAAAATGGTCTTTGGGATATATTATCGACTATCAGATCACAAATACATAAACTTTTGGCCCTCACACTGCAAAAGAACACATCCTGAGATTGTTATCCACCAAAGTTACACAGACCTTTTGGTAAATACACAGATTTAAGTAAAAACAAAGCTACGAAACTGCCTCATTGTTCTGAAGACTAAGTTACTAAAGGGCTACTAAACTCCACATTTAACAGAATTTACCTTGTCACTTGCAAGGAGTCCAAGGTTATGAATTTTCACGGCCCATTGGACAGACCACCCACTTGTGCATGTGCCAGTTTCTTCTTTGTGAAATAGGAAGAGGGAGGCTTTAGGTCTTAGACATAAAATTCTTTAAAGTCGTGCTGAGAAATGCCTCTAATTTAATCAGGATAAAGGGAAACCTGCCTTCTCCACTAAAAGTCAGCACTATAAGTACCTAGTAATGGTGTATGGCTGGGTCAACGTCCCTTTGATACTCTAGCCCCATCATCAGTAATTTTCTGTGACATGCTGGACAAACAGGTAAATGGACCTCTTGATACACTGTATTACCTGCAGCATTAGCACCCCTGTTAAAACATTAAGACTCTTGTGTTCTCCTTTTTTGTCAAGGAGGACCAATTGAAGGACTTTAACATGCTAATAAAAATTCTTAAGGTCTAACAGCTGCTGTAGAGTTGATTTTAGAACGCTTATGTTTCCTACCACAAATTCCCAGAACATATGTTATAGACAATAATTTGGGATAACCTATACATTGTCTGGAAACACAATGTAAGTCATTCTATTCATTAAAAGAATGAGTTAAGTCATAGTGTTAATTAAAAGAATGAGTAGGCAAGATGTTAATACATAACTATTATTATTATTAATGGTTATTGATACATCAGTCAGAGGCTGTTTATGTATACACTTTCTTACTTTCTGATGCTCTAATAATTAGTGGATGTATTCATCATTCATCATTATGAAAGCATTAGTTAAGTATGAATATACTACTCAGTCGTGGACCTTATAAAAACTGTTACCCATTGTTTTGTCTCTGCCTAGATTACTTGAATTCTAGCTTCCTGTTCTGCCTCTAGTAGCCTATTTGATTCTGTTTCTGGCTTGACTATGACTCTTATTGCTGATTTGGAGCTTTTAAATAAAATGTTTGTGACGGTAACCTACTGACTGAACATCACTGTAACATCCACTGTGCAGTACATGTTATGTCTGTTTACTGTAGTATTTATAACCATGTTTCCAAAAAATAAAAACAGACTGCGATGATTTGCAAATCATACAAACCCATACTTAATTGAGAATAGAACAAAGACAACATATCAAATGTTGAAATTGAGAAAATTTATTGTTTTTAGGAAAGTTTGTTCTTATTTTGAATTTGATCCCAGCAACACATTTAAAAAAAGTTGGGACAGGTGCATTGTGTTGCATCACCTCTTCTTTTAATAACACTTGTAAACATTTGTCTGGATGGCGGCATATGTTGCTCCAAAACCTGTATATATTCAGCATTAATGGCGCCTTCCAGATATGCAAGCTACCTGTGCCATGTGCACTAATGCACCCCAATACCATCATGGATGCTGGCTTTTGAACTGTGCTCTAATAGCAAGCTAGATAGTCCCTGCCTTCTTTAGCCCAAAGGATGCGGCATCCATGATTTCCATAAAGAATTTCAAATTTTGATGTGCCAGACCACAGGACAGTGTTCCAATTCACCTAAGTCCATCTTAAATGAGCTCAGGCCCAAGGAAGGTGGTGATGTTTCTGGATCATGTTTATACTGTATATGGTTTCTTCTTTGCATGATAGAGTTTTAACAGTGTTCCATTTGTTAGTGTTTCATTTTCAATTAAATATGGTTTTAAATTACTTGAAATTCTGTTTTTATTTACATTTTATACAGCGTCCAAACTTTGTTTGGAATCTGGGTTGTATGCTATATGAATGTAAATCCTGAGCCTAAAAAGTTACTATGCCTGTCTGCTGGAACAATTTTTTTGTATGACTTCTTTTGACATGCTTATTAGAACACCTTCACTGCAGTTAAGAGGGCTGCTTATAAATCATTTTCAGCTTTTAATCACCTTGAGGCTGACAGTGTTACCAATTAATTTTGCTGACATTTTCTCATTAATTTTCCTGCATTTATTACCTTGTTCTTTCACATAACAACTTTTCTGAAAATTTTCAGCTGTTGCAGCTGTAATTGTTTCAAATCAGTATGAAATAACTCACAAAGGCTGTGCAGCTGCTCATCCAGCACTAGATTACAAAAGATGAAAAGTGGCAAAGTGGCAAATATATGAAAAAAAATTACCATAATGACAAGCACAAGGTCTCTTTGAACATAACTTCTTTTAATTGACTGAGGATGATGCTAAACTCAGGTCCCGAGTCAAGTGTCTGAGCTCTACTAATGATGATGGTGATACATTAGAACAGATATGTTAAAGGCAGTCAGTATCTGCAGCTGGAACATCAAACGGTCATTTGGCATTAACGGGGCCTGCCATACTGCTGAGTAATAAAACCAAATACACTTGGGCCTCCCAGACCTTTAAGAACCCCGTGCGTTTATATCTACTTTCACTGGCACGTCCCATACTGAAATTTATAACTTTACCATGTGAACATTTGAAATGAGGCATATATCAAAGAATATGGTGTTCAGAGTTCCTATTAGCCATGACATTTCTTTTGGGTGTTAGACAATTAAAGATTTGTTTTTGTAAGGCATTAGTCTGCTTGCTGATGCTGTTGAACATGAAACAAACCCATTTTAAGTGTTTTCATGTTGAATTTATTGGAATGTCTTTGTAATGGGAGGGGGAATTTCAACCAAAATGGAGGAGATCAAGTAAAAGGCAAAGCAAAATTATAGTTTGATAAGGACTCATAGGAGTAGACAATATGTGCATGTGTGTGTTTATGACAGTAAAAAATCTCTTTTTGTCATGGTCACCAATGATATAATGGCTGCTTTCTTTCATACATTCATATATTTTCTCATATACAGTCAAATATACTTTAGAAATATACACCACCTTACAGTTTTGGGTAAAAAACTGAGCGGTTTTACATTTACTAATGTAATCCTACTGGGCAGCATGGTGATGCAGTGGTTAGAACGTCACCTATCAGCAAGAAGGTTCTGGGTTTTGAACCTGCCGGTTAACTGGGGCCTGACGGATGGGTGGTATAGATAATGGACAGATGGATGTACTCCTACTGGCTAAATTAGTAAAATTTCATATTAGATTAGAGCATTATGGATATAGTACACAAGCAAAAGATCTTACTGAAATAAGATTCTTACTTTCATCATCCAAATCATTGTAGTAAATCTCACAGTACTACCATCTGTGTGGTTAAAAAAAAATCACATTTATGCAATGAGAACATGGACCTATAAAACTATACACATAAGTTTGCACTAACACTATAAAATCCAAAAAACACTGCAATTAGCAAAAAGAAAATGCATAATTTAGCATTCACTTTACAATTATAGTTGGAGCAGTAAACCTTTTTTCCAGAAATTTATCAGACACAAAGCAAGAATGAATGGAGGTAGGTTGAGTTTTAGGTTTGACCTATAGTTTGGCTTACATTTTTGTAGATATATTACAAAACTGATAGAAAACATTATTAGTTTCATATAGCCAACAGCTGTTTCTTGCTATGAGGCTACAGTGCTAACCAGTGTACCACCATGCTGCCTGCCACCACACTTCAATTAGGAAAAATGTTCTCAAATATATCTGATCCGGGAGATTTTAAATATATTTTGACATGATATGTCTTTTTGTTGGTCAGGAATCCTGTTTCTGTGTAGGCAAATGGATAAAATGAAGAAAAACATGATTTAAAAAAGTAACCATATTAGTGTATACATGGCCTCTACGGAAATTCACTCTATGGGACTCCAGACTAGATAAACAGCAAAACCTTATTTCTTGTTTGTCATTATGGGATTAGGTCCACAGCTTTCTTTGGCTGTTTTTAGATGTTAAACCACCAAAAATTTACTAATAAACCATATAGTTGTGATAATTTTTTGGATAAACTTTACTTATAATACTCTAATGCAGAACTCTTATTCTCAGACAAGTTGTCTTATGCTGTAAACTTCTTGAACAACATTTGCTATCATGGTAATTTATATAAATAATCAGTAGTGTTTTAGTGTAACCAGAGTAAGAGGATTGTCAAACTTGTTTTCAAATGTCTCTTGATTACTGTAAGGCAAACTGATTCTCACTCTCAGCTGTCATTTTGTTGCATAAGTAGAGGAAATGTAGGTCTCAGAAGAGCACAGATGTGCTCAAATGACAGCCAGATTTACAAGCGTATTAAGAAGGAGGTGCCATGGAGGCGTTCCAGGAAGAGAATAAGGATGAAGGAGGAAGTTTTGTTTTATTTTTGAGCATTAGCAATGAGATGTGTTCCCTGACCCAGACACTGCCTGTAGTCAAACTCCAGATCTGATCATTTCGATTTTAATTGATCCCCACTGTTGCTGTGTGTTGAACGGCAAATTAAATTTTAAAAAGCTTCCAGGTGGATGTTTAGATAAGACTAGAGGTGTGTGAACATATTGCAGTGATGAACTGTCTTTCCACAGAAGCACAACAAGACTTCTTTGGACAATCCTTGGACAAAGCATATTTTTGCTGACGGTACCAAAGATGCTAGCACTGAGACAAGATCAATCCGTGTTCATTAAATTACAGTGGCAGAGTGCAGCCAGGGCCAGTCTTGCATTTCTTTATTCTAAAACCACACATGTATTTGTTACATACATATATACATACATACATACATACATGCGCCCACCCCCCAAAAAAAAGAAAAATCCAAATAAATATTAGTATATTACACTTTCAGACATTTTAAATATTAATGTATATTAATATACATTAACTTAATACATTATACATTAATTAATTAATATTTCTCTACAGGTAAATCAGCTTTCCACTCAGTCAACTGATGCAAAGTAAATCATCGTTGCAACCCAGCTTTTATTTTGTTTTCAAATTCATACAGCATGCTTAAGTAGTTTCTGCTTGAGAGTTTAATCTCAGCTGCAAAGTTGGCATGACAGTCGCACTCAACATGTGCATTTTTAGTTTATAAAGGCCCATAACGAAGCCGCTTCTATTTTTAATACAATCAGGTTTACTTATCCTTTGGCAGGTCTAGTACATTCATAGCCATTAAGAGATTATAGGTCTGCAAATGTAGGCCGAAAGCCAGGCTGGGAAATGTTTGCTTTGACATACCGTTCCTGCTTGTCATTAATCATTTTACGCATACTGAACGAGGCACAGGCAACTGGTTGAATTTACCTGGGGAATCACTGAGTCCGCTACTCTAGGCAGTGTACTTGTGTGATATCTGTTTGCCAAGCCACAGAAGAGTGTTTCAAGTGCCTGGAATAAGTCTCCTTATCCGTACATCAGTACAGTGATTCTCATCAGGGTAGATTGGGAAGGCCCAAATACATTCTGTTCTGCTTTAGATTAGGCTTGGTGTGAATGTTAATATTTGCATGCATTTTAAAATTGCCAACATAGTATAAGGTTCCATACAACCACAATTCAATAAAGCCAGCAATGAACTTCATGTTTCGGTCATTAGCTGTTCTGCACTTTAGCCAGCATGTCTGCCAGAAAATGCAACATGAGTTCCATGCCTTTCATCCTGAGTTTGAACTTTGCCTTGTTGCTTTCAAATTTTGCACAGCTTTAAGGTATTTCAAAACTGCCAACAATGTGTCTTTGAGGACAGAACTTGGAATTATGCAACAAGCAGCATGCATTAGACAAGGACATTCGCCTTCATAGTCACATGGGTCAGGGGTGAATGGCAACAGGAATAGCTGCAGGAGTGGACTGATCATCAGCGGATCAGAAGGATGTTGTTCTTAAAGCAACCTGGCAGCTGGACCGGGAGCAGCAGGGGAGAATGTGCCAAGCTGCCCAGTCGAATGCTTCGTAGTTCTGCCTAAATACAAGGGAACTGTTGTTCAGTAGTTCTTAGGCACACTAAAAAGTTTTCCAGCTCAAGTAAGACCACTAGCTACAGGGAATTTAAAAAAAAAAAGTTTACTATGCACAATTGGTGCTCAGAAAATGGCTGTAATATTCGATTTGATCTAAGCAAAGAGTGCTGACTAACGTTAACTTATATAACTTGAATCTTGTGATACTTTAAAAATGTGTGTGCTGCCTGTCTTTTTATTACACACATACCAAACCTTATAAGTCAAAGCTTATTCTGCCTAGACATTAAACTTTGCTGCATGAACTTCCCTGAATTTTGTCATTTTAAACCCTTAAAGCAATCAATATTGAACAGAAATAAGTTGTTTAATCAATTTTGCAATGCACAAGAAATAAAAAATATATTTCCCATGGAGCTCTCTACACATTTACCTTCATTAAAAATGCAAGTACCTATTAGTATGCATTAATTTGTATATTAGAAATGCTTTCATATCACCCTCACAACCCTTTTTGCACTTAGCTGAGATGTGTTATACTGTTATTAAAAGTCAAGATGCAACAACTGTTTAGAGTCTGAAGAGGAGACACCGGTTCATCCAACTGTTGCTTCTGTACAACTATACTGTATTTTACAATAGTTTATACTATGACAAGACTAATTGTCATAACATACTTTAAGCCAATTTTTTTATTGGGTTTTTTTTTACATTTAGATAAAGATCTAAGTCCTTTATCAGACTTCATCTTAATCAGCTTGCATGCAGTTTCATGCAGAAATGAAAAAGAATGTGTGAATGAAATTTGGCTTGCTTCCTCTTTTTACAGTATTTATCAACATACATAATTTATCAGCATATATAACATACAGCAATGTTGTTTTTCCATATTCTTGTGTGTTGTTTGCATTGGGTTGTGCTAGGCTGTGTTCGGTTTCAGAGGCAGCTTTTCTATCAGCAGAAGGTGTTAAGCTGTTATATGATGCTCTGGCCTCAAATCAGTTAAATCCCTAGTGTTGAATTAACACCCAGAGTTCTCACTAAAGTCCAGCTGGACATAAATGAACACTGTAAGGGTTAATTCAGTGCTGGGATTTTGCTGTGTGGGGGTTCTTCAGTACCTACGCACATCCCCTAAGACTAACCAAGGAGGCTTACCACTATGTGAGCTTTAAACTCCCAGCGGATTGCCTTGGGATTAGCCATGGCCTCTTAAACCACACAGTATTATCTGAGCTCTTCATCTTAGCGCATGCTGTTACTGCACAGTTTAGCACTCTGAGGGTGTAGAACAGTTTACAGTAGGCTCACCTGGGTTAGAAACAGCATGTTTGTGTATAAACTACTCAACACTTTTCAGATCCTATGAATTTTCTCTCTCTCTCTCTCTCTCTCTCTCTCTCTCTCTCTCTCTCTTTCTTTCTTTTTGACATTCGCTCTTGTGGATACGTGATGCATCATGTCATACTACCATATATACAGACATCACAAACAGTTCTTGAAACTATAGTCCAGGTCTGAACATCTGAGTAAATAAGTGGGAGCAGGTGCTCCATTATTTTTCAATTGTTTGCATGCACCTCAGGGGCAAGTACTTGTGCACTCTGCATAAGGAAGGAATTGTAACAGGGAATTTGTTGCATTTCATACAAAGAAAGACTAGCAACAACCTGCAAACCACAGATGCCAGACTCCAGTCCTATTCATCACAGCACAGCAAAGTTTATGATTCAACCTTATTTATTCCACCACACGCAACTGAGCTTGTGAAAGAGACTTCATGGGACTATGATGTGTTAAGGAAGGGAAACACAAATCTCCATGATTTAGAGGATAGTTTACGCCATACTAACTGCTAAATTTCTTCATGTCAAAACCGATTTAAAGATAAAAATGTATTGCTTTGAATGCAGCTAACTTATAAACATTTGAGTTTACTTATCTTACTAAAGATTACACTTACTAAAGGCTCACCCTTCCCAGAATCCTCTGCGCCCACTAATAAGTCTCCATTTTTTAATGAAAAAAAAAACTATGTGATTGTGGCATTGATGCCATCGATATTCCAAAAACAATCCAACAATCTGGCAACATCCCAGGCCATAGATCTTTCTGTAGCGGCAGAAACATGGATAAATAAATCACTGTGTGGTTTTTCCCAGAGGGAAATCACTGATGAGAGATGAATGTTTTCAGAGTAACACCAAAGTTGCCTGTTTTGTTCTGGACAAGTAACTGGATTTAAATAATGCCAACGCATCTCTGCATGACACTGTTCCTAAAGTATTTATATAATCATTCATTATGATTGCTGATGTTTTCCATGTAATGACTCCTGTTACACTGCGATAACACACCAAACTACAGACTGCGATAACACGGCTACAGGTAAAGCACAGAGCTGCTGTGTAAATAACCACTTTCTGTTCTGTTGGTGCTGTTAATATCGTACAGGCCGATATAATAAAATAATTTTATAAATATGAAACTGTATCTTGCTAACGTTAGAAATAAAATGTTAGCACAACACAAAACATGTAACAGTAATATTCACCAGCAATAAAAACACACACACACACACACACACACACACACACACTGCGAAACACACCACGCTTACATGGAAGTTATGACCTGTAGTTTTTAGCCTAAATAACTAAATGCCATTTCTATTTAAAGTAACTTCATCAGTTTACTGGCTTCACTAAGAGATGATAGATGATGACATCACTTTGTTAGCACTCGGATCGTACACTGTGGGCACCTGATGGCCACCGTACCTTCTAATACACAACTGGTGAGGGAGGGCTGCGGGGACGGGCATTCAGTTGGCTGCAAATCGGCAACCTAACCGCTAGAAAGCAGGAATCCTACATAGTGTAGCTTTAAAGAACTACTTAAGTCTATTCTGAAATGCTCCTTATCAGGGCGATGGTGGATGCAGCGTCTGTTCCAAAAACGCTGGGCTTGAGGCAGAAATACACCCTGTGAAGTTCCTTTAAGCTATGTGAAGGCCTATAATGTCCACTCTGTGATAACAGCACATGCTGTTAATGACCGGAGACCAGCCAGTGAGTCTCACATATTTCCGATTGTGAGCCAGCCCATTTTCCACATGCGCCACACGTCATATGCACGGTGGTGCAGGCAATAACCTGTCATTAGTGTGGAAGTTCTTCACTGTGAGTAAAGACACAAAGCTTGCAATTTGTAATAGATGTAAGGCCAAAGTAAACCTTGGTGGAACCACCACGAAAACATTCAGAACAACAAACCTAATCAATTAAAACCCCATCATCCAGCTGAACATGCCCAGTTTGAAGAAGCTAACGCAGCTAATGCTAAAGCTAACCAGAGTTCAGAGCCAGCCACAAGCCGGTTATAATTTGGAAGAGTAGAGAACACTTCAGTTTTATTTGGAGGACTGTAACCTATGAACTTTTTCATTTTGAGATGATTAAAAAAAAAAAAAGCAAAAAAGAGCAATGTCCTATTATCTGGTGAATTAATAAACATACTGGAAAATAATGTACGGTTCTTAGAAAATCTGCATGGGCAGGTCCGACTTGCAGTGCATCTATACCATTCACCACCAAATCAAGTGCAGCTGTTGCAATCCAGCTACGTATACAGCGGCTTGCGATATTGTGTACGCCCTATACACAAGCTGATATTTTTAAAAAGAATATTGTGGTTCAAAATTGAAACTGGAGACATTAAGAGAATTAAGTCACTCAATATGAATTTGCTAACTAAATGGTGGATTAGACAAAAGAACAAAGTTAATCCGAGCACATTGTTCATATTGGATTTAACAACTGTGGAAAAAAACAACGCACATTAATGACATAATGGCTATTTTAGTTGTCACTATGACAACAATAGTTGGTGAAAATCTTGAGCAATAATTAGAACCCACTGACTCCTTTTGGCCCAGTTCCTGTTTTCAAATGTGCAATGGAAAAACACCTTAACAGGAACAGATTTGTTATCTAACCACCCAGGATTTACAAAGAAGAGCATCTAAACCCTAATGCTTTCCAAATGTCCACATTTTCCTGTAAAGCAGGAGTCTCTGGACCCCCCAAATCTAGATGACTAGCACCATACACTAATTCCCATCTGGAGGAAAGAGAAAGACAGGAAAGAATGCTTTGTGCACACTTCTTGGTTTACATTCAGAGACCTGCGGAATGCTTTCAGCACACAGGCTTGACCCCACAGTCTCTGAAATCATGTCAAGATCAAATAGACAAATATTTCTAGTCAGAGAAATCTATATATATACTCTGTACAGTGTGCTGACTTTACATCTAGCTTTCATTATCTTTGGATTTGAGTTATTTTCCTTTAATTAAACTTTTACGATGTTCTAACACTATAGGTTTCAGGCACATACTGTACTAATTAAACAGGATTTTCAGCTAAGAGCCATTTCTGATGGTGTATTTGAGTTACAAAACATATTTTTGTGTAAGGAAACTTTTCACAGGCACACTGTCTGCAGGTAGGAACATTGCTTAGTCACAGCCTTTTAAGTCTACACCAGAATAGGACTATGAGACATGACAATATATATCATATGACGATACGCTGTCATTTATTACGTGATGTCATGTTATTACGTGATGGCCACCGCTGTCGACGGGCTGCGAAGTGCTGCTAATGCCGCATTAGCACAGACTGGGTTATTAGCTACAGATTAGAACTCAACCCTCCACCCCAGGCAGAGAATAACAGGTGAAAATGTTCATCATTAAGACCAGCATGCATGTGTAAAATAAGGACTCTTTGTTAGTATTGTTATTATTAGTATTGCATTTGTTTTGGTAACAAGCCATTTTTTAAAATGTTGGACATCTAATGCTAACAATTTTACCATAGTTATTATCAATATCCATCCATCCATTATCTATACCGCTTTATCCGTCTGGGTGGCGGGGAAGCTGGAGCCAATCCCAGCATCTTGGG
>JAQQZR010000004.1:9241566-9282187 GCA_030068235.1 Notoglanidium macrostoma
ACTGTGGGAAGAAACCGGAGCACCCGGAGGAAACCCACGCATGCACGGGGAGAACATGCAAACTCCACACAGAAAGGCACACTGGGTTACCCGGGGATCGAACCCAGGACCTTCTTGCTGTGCCACCGTGCCGCCCCATTATTATCAATAACCTTATTAAAATATGCTCTTTACCAGGATTACACTTATTATTTAATCTGACACTTATCTTTTCTGATGGTTTTAATAATCTAAAAATGGTATATTCCTGTACTTTTAAAAAATAGAAATAATTCTTTGACGTTAGAGAAAAGGTTCTATATCATCGTATGTAGCAGTACCTGGATATGAAATACATAGATATGATATATCTAAGTCAGGAAATAAGAATTTTGGTCATATTGCACAGCCATACACCAAACCATCACATATCGGAGTATGGTCAACATAGAAATAGACTGGTAGCTTTACCAAAGTCCTACATTCTGATACCGGCCACACTGACCAGAGTATGAATAAATTCCATGCATTTCTAAAAGTCATCAACAAACTATTTGTGACATGCACATGACAAACTCCACGTCTCTTCCTGAGGATTAGGGGTGAAAGGCAGAAGAAAGACTTTGCCTTGTAGCTACGCGACTGTGTGTTTGGAGCACACTTTGAGTGTCTGGCCTTGCCAGCAACACTCAACACCTCCTGTTAACACACAGCACACTGCATGTGTGATCTCTACACACTCCCTGCCAGTGCTTGATATTGTAGGTTCTCTAATGATTTTAGAGTGCTGAACCTGCAGTCAGTCCTCACTTTAAGCCATAACCTTTCCAGCCATTTACCATAAGCACAGCTCAAAACGATTCCTGAACATAGGACTTCAAAATGGTGCATATATGTAGAAGAGTCTTGGCTACTCAAATAAAAGTCCTTTTCTAATATAGGGGGTGTCACCACAGAATGAGTCCAGTTGGTCAAAAAATGTAAAGTTGTTTTATTTGATATCTGTGAAAATTGTTAAGGTATCACAATCTTAACAGAAAATCAAATTTGGAGAAAATTCAGCTGTAAACTTTGGGATGTGTAAGCTGAAATAAATGCATAGGAACCAGGCCGTTGTCATATTTAGTCATATTTACAGGTTGTTTTACAGTGTAATATTTTGGTGATGGATACATTGTAGATTAAGAAACATACTTATGGCAAAATTTAAAAAATGATATGTGAGTCATCTTTTGACGCATTCTCATTACACTATATTTTGGAATGTACTTTTGCAACACTGGACTCATTTTGTGGTTACACACCCTGTATATTAAATTCTTCCAGGTTATTTGGAAATTTTTAAGGATATACAGTACCAGTCAAAAGTTTGGACATACCTTCTAATTCAATGGATTTTTTATTACTTTAAACACACTTCATGTCTTATAATAATGATGGACTTTCGTTTCTCTTTACTTAGCTGAGCGCTTCTTAACATATTACGGATCATTACAGTTGTGGAATAGGGCTGTTTACTGTACACCAACACTACCCCGACACAACACAACTGATGATCTCAAACACAATCAGAAGGCAAGGAATTCCACTAATGAACTTTTGACAAGGCACAGCTGTTAACTGAAAAGCATTCCAGGTGACGATCTCATGAAGCTGGTTAAGATAATGCCAATAGTGTGCAAAGCTGTCATCAAGGTAAACGCTGGCTACTTCGAAGAATCTAAAATATGAAACAACTTGTTTTAAACACTTTTTTGTTTACCACATAATTCCATATATAAGACAATAGTCAAAATAAAGATAAAGGTGTGTCCAAATTGTTTGACTGGTCTGTAACTAGATTTCACTTTATTATTTATTATTTATTTATTATTATTTCACACTTGCTTTTTTGTAGCACATATATTTATTGACAGTGTGGACATTTGTTTCATAAATTAGTGGTTTATTTTTTCATTAAAAAGACATTCCACCTTGGTGCCAAAGATCAGAGCTCAGACGGGGAATGCTTGGTCTGAGAGAGATTAGTGCTCATATTTTCCCAGGATACCTTTTAAAGGCAAGTAAAGGTTGGGTGTAAGCTCAGAGCGCCCTCCATTCTACACCACTGAAACTGCTCTGCCAAACAAAATAAAGCAAATAAGCCTTCAGCATATGAAGGCAGGCGTAACAAAAAGAGAGACAATACTGAAATTCATGAAAGGATTACATAGCCTATATTAGGCAATGAAAGTTAACGATACTGTCGTAAGTCCAAATCTGATCTTATCTTTCTGTATCTAGTTTGATGAATAATGTTTAACGTGAAATCAAAATGATCCAAAACAAGACCTTCTTGGGAACTGGTGACAGATGAATCATTTGAAGGCAGCGCAAACACTCTTTAAGTACTTACAATACACGAATGTGTCTGACACTATGATCATGTCTGGAATATTTACACTTCTGTCTTTATCATTTAGGATTTGATAATATTTGTCTAGCAGCCGCAGCAAAGTAAATATTTATACACTACTGACGGCGTTACAGCATTTCTCTCTTTTGCTTAATTTAGGTTAGCTTTACTGTTTTTATTGTCTCGGGTCCAGCCATGTTGAGGTTCCTAATTTGGTTTTCCGAACAAAAAAGTCTCCAGTGACAACAGTATGTGATAAATCATTGCACTATTGTTGAATCTATCCATATTTCAAGTCTGCTACTGTTTTACAACATCAGGTACTACTGATTACAGTTCAGCTGTACGACAGGCAAGACATTTGCTAACAATCAACAATATATTTGGAAATACTGCTCCTGTGTAGAGTCTTAAGCAGATTCTTTGAAATAATCTGAGCAAAACTGACCTCACAAAGTTATATTTTTATTTAAGTATTTGGCGGATGCTTTTTTCCAAAGCAATTTACATTTGAAACCAAATCAAATGAAAATTGAGGGTTAAATATGCTGCTTAATAAGACCACCTGCAAGGTCCCTGCAGTGGATTTCAGTCAGTCACATGAACTCAAAATCTTCTAGTCAGCACCAGCTCATTAGGTCTGCACCAAACAATCTAGGTGTGTAAGTATTTGTAATTTCATATGAGATTACAGAAAAGCATGATTTCTTTTGTTGTTTTAAGTGATTGTTAATAAAGAATTGTGTATAATATGATCATTCACTAACATGGTTAAGGTTTTTTTGATCCTGTGGTAGTGCATGGAAATGTAATGCCTCACCTTGTATACTTGTTAGCACTAACTGATACTGACTTTCCTTAGTAATCAGACAACGCTAGCTAATTTTCCTTCTATATCGTAAATAGCACTATTTAAGCACTATTAACACAAAGGCAATTTAACGTTGTGTGCTATAACCCCAAGGACTGCTGTACACATTTTGTTTTGCAAAACAGCTTTCAAAAAAAGACACAAGTCCCAGACACACAAAGGTACACACACAATAGAAAAGGTAGTTCACCCTGAAGCTATCCCAGGGTAAGCTTGTGCGTTGTTGTACTGCTTCCAATGTTATGATATGCATTACATTTCAGTTATATAATGAGCAAAAAAACATTTTCTCTTATATCACTGAACTAATCTTAAATAGTTATGAATATAGACATAGATACCACAGGTGATTATGATCATATATGCCTACATGTCTGCTCATGCAGTATCTGGTTTTCTGTGGGCTGCCAGTGCAAATGCTGTCTTCAACATTAAAGTGAAAAAGAAGTTTTATGAAGAAAATGAATAATGTAACTCATTCTTGAGATGTCATCATGTTCAAACATCCAAAATTCCCAAACGCACTTTAAGTAAAGACCGTCTAGATGGCTTCTCGTTTTATTTGATATTCAGTGGTCAGACTGTGCCATATATGGTCAGAGCTGTGAATTTCCCACAGTATTAATATGGAGACCAAAAAAGCCTGGGGTCACTGCTGGGTATGGCTGTTTGGGTATGGCCATGTTTGAGTATAATTTGACCTTTGATGCTCTACATGCAAGTACTCTAAGTTCCTGGCTAGATCCTCAGTTCATATTTTATAGTGACAGGCCAGCTGTGGTACAGCACTGTCACTGTACTTAGATAAGTGGGACACATCAGGTCTGAGAGAGTAAGCAGCTCATCACAGCAGGGCTCCTGCAGAATATATAGACATAAGGCATCATAATCCATGGCAGTGGTAGTGCAAAGAATGCAGGAAAACTCTGTATGACACAGTACTCTTACTAAAAAATTAATTATACTGGACAAAACAAGTAGTGTTGATGTATTTCATAGGTGAAGGTCAAAACAGTCTGTGCTTTTGAAGAATCTAAACTAATCATCAAATTGTCTAGGGGCCATATTCAGATTTGGCTAATTAAATTCAAACCTTATGCCAATATCTATGCAGGGAAAGTTATGCAAGATAACTACAACAGCTTAAGATGATTTTCTAAGTGCCCCATTCAGATTATTCAAATGACCTGCCTGTTCCTGCCTCTAAGGTTGGCAGGTTTTTCTTGATTGAATCATCCAAGGCTTAGTTTTTCAATGGTGTCTACACCTTTGATCTAATACCCTATGCTGAATGAAAATGAAATATCATTTGTCAAATGTCAAATGTAATACAGTGTAATGAAATAAAATAAAAGAGTCTCAAACAATTACATAGCAATTAGAAGCAATGGCAATGGCAAGCATTGAAATAAACATCAAATTGTGGTAATGAATAGCCCTAGTTATACTACTCCAAATTTTATTTTGTTTAACAATATGGCCTCCACCATCAATATTCAACAGCTTAAAAAATAGCACTTTTTAGATCCAGCACAATATATAATTTTGCATTTTTTTCAATATCATGTTGTGAGAATTAATTGTGCACACAACTTAGCCATGAGATACTAAATAAACGTCATGAAATCATATGTGCACTGGATGAAAACATGCCCATGGGTTGAAAAATTACCTGATCAATCATTCAAGCCAATAAAATGTAAGACAAATTGGCCCAAGTCCAATGTCAAAATCACATAAACCTAAGACATGCCTCTGTTTTCAGCAAACTCCACTCCCACATGTGTAACGCTCGCGTTACTTCTGAATAGCACTTAAATCTGTAGTTAGCTGAGGTCTTAACGCCTCGCTGCATCTGCTCAACTCCGAATACGGCCATAAGTGACGATTAATCTTCTCCTGCATACAACCTATGCTGCATTTGCGATTCATTTATGTACATGTGCTCTATGTGAGCCATTGAAATTAACAGGAAATATTAAATAATCTTTGTCCAGTTTTGACAGGGTCCCTATAGTTCACAACACCACTAGTAGTCAGTACGACTGGCTGGCTGATAAAAAGACCTGGATAACACAGAACTTCTTGATATACAGTATCGTGACATATTTGAGGCCATATTAACTTATATAACATATCTCCAGCCAATCCAGAAATATATACACCTCAAGAAGACTGTCTTTCACTTTCTGTCCTCCTCAAATCAGATTAGAACTCATGGTGTCGTTTTGGATTGAAGTCACTGTGATTAAATTCTTACATTACTTATACCACTAAGGCAAAAAATAGAAATAGAAAGCTATTGTTTTAAGTCTAAGTAATGTTTCTTCTCTCGCGTTTTAGACTCTCTGCCTGGAGGTAGAGTAAGTTGCAATATGTGATTTAGCTCCTAGAGGTCTTGCCCACAGCACAACCTGGGAACACCTAACCTCTATTAAACACAGACTGTTTGTTTTGGTACACCCTGCTTATTTCTGCATATCCTACACAACAATTTTCTTGGTTTTAAGTCTCTTTATGTTCTGAAACATAGGCCCAAAGCTCCGACACTGAAAACATAACCTAAAGCTATACTTTCTAGTTTGAGTTCCCTCTGACCACTTAATCACACTATTTCTATTCACAGCAGTCTTACCGTGCTTCATATCTTTTTGTGCATTATTATTATTGTTGTTTTTGCTGTTGGTGTTGTTGTTAATATTGCAATTTATTTTCAATTACCATAAAACAAAAGCACTGCAACATGTACTCTAAGCAAAACCTTTTTACATATTTACATACATTCAGCTCCAAAGTTATTGGGACATGGGAAAAAAATTAGAGAATACACAAATGAAATGAAACAAAATTGTGTTGGCCGTCATTAATCAGGCAAAAGCTTAAAAATATCCCCATGTCTGAAAATGCCCAGATCCACTGTTATAACAATTAACAATTATATGCAAGTGCCTCTGCACACCCATTCCAAACACAGTGAAGAGGATGGCTAGAGAGGCAAAAAATTCTCTAAACAGCATGGTTGGAAACATGCAGTACCAAGTCCCCAAATCTACAATTAGATTCTATTGCCATGCCAACAAACTGTTTGCGAGATGTGCCGGAAAACTCCTTTCCTTTCATCTAACCACAAACATAAGCACCTGGGGTTTGCTAGACACTACAGGAACTTTGACTAGAACAGTTCTATGGTCAAATGAGACAAAAATAGAGCTTTCTGGCAACCAATATTCAAGGTGGGTTTGGAAAAAAGATGGATGGGTATACAAAAAAAGAACCATGCCAACATCTTAAGTATGGTGGAGGATCTGTAATGCTGTGGGAGAGTTTAAATGAAACTCTGACTGCTCTACCCAAGAGCTACAGCTGGGTCATCGCTGGATCTTTCAGCAGGAAAATTATTCAAGACATATGCATAAATCAACACAAATATGGTTGAATGACCACAGAATCAAGCTTTTGACATGGCCACCCCAGTCCTCTGACCTAACCCACATTGAAAACATGTGGTGTGAGCTAAAGAGGAAAGTCCACAAGCGAGGACCTAAGGAGCTCTGGAAAGATACTATACTGAGGAGTGTCTCAGATTTCTTGCTTTGTGGAAGTACAAAGTAAAACTTTTTTAGTACCTTGTGCAAATACGAAATTCTGGGCTGACAATAACTGTTACCAATTGTTAAAATTTGATAAAAATAAAAATAAGCCTAATTATATTTAAAAAAGTATATGTTATACTGTTAGAATCAATTGACTTCCATCAAAGATTAGATTTATATTATATTTTTGCTTTTGATTAAGCTAATTAACTAATTAACTAATTAAGCTAATTAACATCTTTGGGTGGCATGGTGGTGCAGTGGTTAGCATTGTCACCTCACAGTAGGAAGGCCCCGGGTTCGATCCATGGGTCAACCAGGGAGCCTTCCTCTGAAGAATTTGCATGTTCTCGCCGCGCCTGCGTGGGTTTCCACCAGGTGCTCCAGTTTCCTCCCAAAGAGGAAACTGGATACTCTAAATTGCCCATAGATGTGAATGGTCCCAGACACTAGGGTGTTATTGCAGTCGTAGTGCTGGTCCGATTGGAAGGATTGCATCAGAACCTGGTGGAAAACCTGTGCCAAATCGATGAGCTGACGATGGATGATCTGCTGTGGTGACCCCGAATGGGAGCAATATTTTCTTATAAGTACTTATTTTGAATAAAATCACATCTTCTATTTTTCATTTTTTCTTACTTTTTGTTCTATTCAGAATTGTTTTATAAGACTACTGCATGTCTGATCCCAGAACAGCGAAACATAACACCAAATATATAACAAGCAAAAATAGTATTTATTGATTAACAATTTATTAGTCTTACTGTAGTTATTAAAACAGTTATTAAAATTGAAATGCTCTCTGAAATACTAGTAATTTAAAGTAAGCTATTCAGAATTTTGAACTGTTTCACAAGAACTGCAGGAATCTGAACATCCCAGCTATTTACACTGACATCTGTAAGTCTTTATAGCCCTGTAAATTTAATGGTAAGTGGAAAAGCCCTGCTGGTGATGTTTCCTATTCCATTATTGCTCAGTGTAGCACCTGCAAACCTTCTACAATTCTCTAATAATCCTGCAGGTACATTCCTGGTAATGAACACAGATTTCCCTTAAACTACGGAGTCCATCTGGGTATAAGTAGTGTAAAAGTACAGTGTGCAATAAAAAAACTATAGCTAAGTCAACATATAATGAAGAAAATATTTGATTTGAGGAACACCGGAGCTTTTCTTGTAGGTACACACAGTCTCCTTTCATTTACAGAACACTTATTGGTCATCAATGCTTTAGGCATAGTTTTGTCATATTTATCATGTGCTAAATATTTTACACTAGTCTGAAAGTATGACTTGTGTAAGCTGGTTTCATTTACAGGGTCCCAACCTGTCCTCTGTCCTGAACTTCTTAAGTTAATTCCAGAGTGAATGCTTTTTGTGTCAGGTCTATTAACTCTATTTGACAGATTCCACAGTATGGCAAGCCTATACAAGACTACAGAGAGTGAAAGCCATTGATTCACTCTTTCAATATATGTATGCATGTGGGCATGTGTGTGTTATATAACTGCTTACAAAACTGTACATGAAAACAAAAATTAAGAATATAGTCTTGTAACTAGATTGTCCAAACAAGATCTAAGTCTCCATTACATTTGGAGTGGATTATCTCTTTTAGGAACGGCCTGCTAATGTTTCAGAAGAAAACATGGAGTAGAGTCAGTTCAGCTCCTCAGGCAATGACAGACAATTACCCAGGAAAACACACCACAAAAAATTGTAAGTGTAGTGCTGAATTAACTCTTACTGTATTCATTGGCTTCATGTAAGCTTAGATAACAATTATAGGTGTTCATTCACCACTGGGGAATGGACTGTTAAAGGTTATAGAATTTCCTTGTTTACAGTTTTGTACATTTTGTTGTTGTGACTCACTGCTCCTTTAAATTCCAGGCGGAACCACGTGCTTTGCATAAACTTGCATGAAATATATTTTCCATGCATGTCAAACCCACATTTTAAATAGTTTCTGTAACTGCTGCCACTTTGCGCATGTGGATGTTCATAAAGTGTCTGGCAAGAGAAAAACCTATATTCAATACAGACTATACGAGCATGTCACATAACTAACTAATGCATAACTAAACTATTAAATGCGACCTGTGAGAACCTGATGAGCGTGTGCTATTTTAACACAAGAGTTAGTATGGTAGGATGCGGTTTGGGGCGCAGCCACACTTTCAGCCCTGTAACTCTATTGTTTCCAGCCAGAGGAGTGCATATCAGGGAGGGAAGGCAAGGAATGAATTTGCCCGTACTGGTTTTCAGTTGCCCCTCAGGCTGTACATTGTATTTCACCTTTTCCAGCTGCCGCATATTACAAGCTTTGGCTTCTAAAGACAGGACGCTACAGCGTTTTACGCACAAAATCCGGAGAAATAACTGTAAAACTGAGTCAACGCTAAAATGTATAAATCATCTGTGCTTATTCCAGGCACACGTTGTCTCCGTATCCCACAGAAGCCTGTTAAACGTTATGAATAGAAGAAAGTAGAGTAGAAACTGTGCGTTACTGTCCCGAGCCAGCCGAGTCAAAGCGCAGCCCGTGATCACTGTGATCACACAGCTACCGTGTCACATACGCTGAAACGCTGTTTAAACTCTTAAACTTAACAGAAACAAATCACACGTACCGTAATAAAGGTAACCATAGCATCGGTGGGGTATTATTCAGCAGTCCCGACATTAAGGTGACGAGTTTATAAAGGATCCTTCTTGGAAACTTCCCAAATATTTCAATGCGCACTGTGTCGTGCTGCTCCAACAAACTCTCACTGACGCGCAGAGTGCACACTGATATTCCTTTCTCACTGACTCACTCTATCTCACACTCACTCTCACTGAGTCTGTCTCTATCTCTTACTTCCTCTCCCTGTCATCTCTCTCTCTCTCTCTCTCTCTCTCTCTATGCTGCCAGGCAAAACTTTTTCTTAACATTTCTTATAAACATTTTTTGGTTAAATAAAAACCAAAACTCAAATTTCCATAAATGCTCAAAAAATTAGAAAATTTGAAAATAAGAAACAGCCAGGTAATGTTTGTAACATATTTACTGGGAAAAGAAAATAGATCTGGCCAGATCACTTTAAGGTAGCACACCACCTTATGTATATTTAAGCAATATCAATCAAGGTTGTGCTGATGTACTGAATATGAGCACAGTTGTGAATTGGTCGTAGCTAATCACAGCCATGCTGATATTCAGTACAACCTTGACTGTGACTAGCCTTTATACAATACTTCTATAAACAAGAAGTTAATATTGAATAAGTGATATTCTGGACACAATACGGTCAAAAATTCAATGCGCCGCTAGCAGAAATAGATCCCAAGGAAGCCATAATCACTTTATAGCTCTATCACTAAAACTGAAAAAAAAAACCTGGCTTCCATTCTTCCTTTTCATGTTCGTCTGATGAGCTTAAAGACAAAAGTTATATTCCTGAAAACTGTTGTTTGCTATGTCTGCTGATGATGTCTCTAACTTTACCATAGTAACTGTTCCAAACTACGAAGTGGAATTTTACGTGCAGGACACATACGAGCAAAATGATACACACAGTGAAATGTCTCAGTGCTGTTATGTGGGGGGACGGTCAATCACAGGGCACCATTTACCCACATTCATTCACTCATCCACACTTAGAGCTATTTAGAGTAGTCAATCAATGTTTGTTTCCCAGAGGAAACACACAGGGAGAACATGCAAAAGTCTACTCAGAAAGTTAACAGAGCACAGGATCGACCCAGGAGTCCTGGACTGAAAGACACAGTACCTGGTTCATCAAACTTGCCTTTAATAAAGCATTCATTTACAGTACTATGCGAACCTGAGAGTGGTGAGTCTTTAAATACGGTGATTTAGGTATTTGGTGTAACACTTGTCTATTTCCATATGTTCAAAACCTTTTGACTGGCACTGAACATGCTGTCAGGGAATAGGGTAGCAAGTGGGACATTTAGGCTATCTAAGTATGATCAGCATAACACAGAAAGGCAGCAGATGATCTGAACAATACTAATTCATGCACCATTTGTTTAGCAAAAGAGTGTAATGTGTTTTTCTTTAGATGTAATGCAATGCTGTCTATTTGAAAGACATGGTGTAAAACATGTGTAAAGGCATGCACAGATGCATGAGGAGATAGTATATGTTCTGTATGATGATAATTCTTTATATAACTACTGGATTTATTGCTTTAAAAACTTCTTTTTTTTCTGTGCATCGTGCTCTGGTTCAGGCCAATTTTAAAGCTTATCATAATAATACTGAAAGGAATTTAATAGACCGTAATAATTTGAGATGACATCTGCCATAAAAAAAACATTCCAAAAAGAATGTGTTCAAGGCAAACAGCATGACTCACAACACATGTGGTATGTTGGTAAAAAACAATAAAATAAAAAATAATAAAATATTTAGACTAATGGTGCTATAGGGAAGCATATAATACTGCTTTTGCTAATAATTCAGGCTTTATTTCTTGCTGTTATGAAAGTTAATGTAGCAGCAGATATATTAGTAGAAAACAGGACATGGTGGTTTTCATGTCTGTCCTTTAACAAATGTAGTAGAACTAAGTGTCTCTAATCACACAGATGTCCAGCTGACTCTGTGGTATATTACCTTCTGTAAAACTTTTTTGCTGTTCAATTTATAGATCCACTGGTGTTTCATGACAAGTCTGCCAGACTCAGCACAGTCCATAATAATCAGAGGGATTCTCAGAAGTGCAGTTCATTTACAGAACCTAGCAATAGCAGACAGAATAGTCAACATCTGGGGACATTGTTTCCTTTTTTTATGCATGTTTTTTTTTTTTTTTTACTTTTTTAGAATATTTTTTCATTACTCCAGTAAAAAGGAGGTAGAACGAAAACTGTCTTAGCTAAATGTACAATAAACATACACTTTGATCGGAATATTTTTGCACTTGACAGCTTGAACCGATGACAAGTGAAGGTGGGTTCAATTTCTAACCATCATTAAAATAAACTCACAGAGGTGCTGAAAAGGCTATGATTGCTTTCCAAAGTTATAGATATTCCTGCTAAAATAATAACAGGTTTAGTCTCCCAAACAGGCCAGCAGAGCCGGACCCCACAGACAGGTCTTGTCTCAGCATTCAATGAGCACCTAATCACTGCAACTCCTCAGTTAATTGCTAATGTGCAAACATGCTTTGTCATTGTCATAGTTTCTTGCTTTGAATGTCTAAAACCCTTCATGTAAAGCATTCAAAAAACAAATTATGAGAATGAGAAATAAAGGGCTGTAATTCAATCAATTCTGTCTTTATCAGGATAAATGAAACATTTGATTTTGAATCTTAATGTAAGAAGAGAAATTGACCAGTGACTTATGTGACTGATGGAAGACCACAAACCTGTCAATTACACACAAAATGTTGCTTTATGGGGTTTATGGTGCATGTAGGTCTAATGTATAATGACCACCAATAATTATAACACTCAAAATAGTTTCACTGGTGCACTAAAAAACCATAAACATGGTGGTTACATAACAGTAAATTTAATGATTTCATTTTGTCAGTACTATCCATTGAATGAGACGGAAATTATGTTGCCAGACTATTTGAAAGGCTTCTAGTTAACTAGAAAATAATAATAGACAGCTATTGAAATTGAGTGACTGCAGCTGTGGATAAATAGTCACACATGCAACAACATTTATCTGAGCTTTCTGTTTCAGAGTTGATATTTGTATTGAATATATTTGCATTGAAGACCACTTGCCAAAGCTTACTGTCTATCCTGCAAAACTTTGTGTGTCGAGATTTCTTAGACTACTATGTTAAAATGTTGAAAGCTCAATAGACAAGTCTGCTTCACGGTGGAATGAAACCTGTCTGGTAGTGTTTGTACAAGTTTCTGATACTTCTTTTGCATCTATGGGAGGTTCCATGTATGTTTACCTTTGCTCTTTTAAAACCTTGATCTTTAAGTGAAAGCTCACAGTGGCTGTCTTCTTTATTCAACCAGTATGTATGTACTTAATTGTTGTTCAAGAGGAACGATTGACACACCTATGTGACGAGGCCATTCTGGCAGACATTTAGGATTATGAACAATTATGCAGTAGTAACGCCAGAAAAGGGACATAATTCAAACATAGTACTAACTTGTCTAAGAGCTGAAACTCCTAATTCTGCAATGACAAATGTCATGTATACAGAAACATCAAAGAAAGCAGGAAGAAGAAAGGTGGAAGGCTTGTGGTTTTTGTGAATGATAGATTGTGCAATCCCGGAAACAATTCTTTAATCATAGTCATGTGGTCCAAATGTGGCGAGTTACTTGCTGTTGGTTTAAGGCCGTATTACGTGCCAAGAGAGTTTACACAGGCCAAAAGATTGCCATTCATAGGTCATGAATGCCCCACCCTTGGCTGATGAGCAGCAGAAAGGGAGGCAATTGACTCTATAATAAATAAATAACTTAATTATCAGTTCAATCACCATGTTTCACTTTCATGATTTTACTGTCTTTAGGAATATCTGGTCACACTGCTGCTTCCAGGACAAAGAGTTGTCCAGCAGTTATCCATTACCAGCAGAATAAAGTGGTCAAGGAAGGCTAAGAAATATGTTGAGGTTGCCTGGCCTTGGAGAAAACTTGGCACAAGTTGTGGACATTGAAGGATCTAGTCTCTAGTATCTGCATTATAAATTATCTCAATGCACATTCAAACCACCTAATTAAAAATAAAATTGATTTGTTTTAATATATTTCAAAATTCTAGGACCTTCTGTTTATTTCCAATTTTATTTTCTAAGAAATCTCAAGTTTTTAATGTGGTCTCAGACTATTGGACCCCACTGTATGTGTCACAGTAACTGTTCCACCACATAAGTGCACATGCCTTCAATAAAGCATTAAGGTAGTCTCCCTATAGAAACTGAGAATACACAATAAATAAGTGTTTAAATTGAACATAAATAAAAGATTTTTATTTTGGAGTGACTGACAGGAGCCAATCAGCCTATAAGGAAAGTACGAAAACAAATGGCAGTAATATTTTTTCCCACAAAATTGAACATAAATAAAAGATTTATGTTTTTGTTTAATTTTTGTCCTAATTTAATGGTGTAAACTGTAACTCACTGTATGCACAAAAACTCTCCATGTATTCATGTAAATAACAAATTAATTAACTGTAAATCTATGACAATGACACCAAATTATGAATAGCTGTATGTTTGTGGTGGTGGTGGTGGTGTTATTAAAAATAAAAGTTAAAAAATGAGTTGTGAGTTATTTGATATCCCTGAGCTGAATTGACTTGCAATGACAATCCTGCAGTAGTATTTTACAGGCAGATTTGTGTTAGGGGTGTTGGCTAGGAATTGGCAGGAAATTTGTAGACATACATCAGCTCAAATAAGCCAGCTCAGATAAGTCAAATGTCATCATGCCCCAACTTAAGGCACGAAAGAAGTCTGGCTATGGAGTGACTGACAGGAGCCAATCAGCCTATCAGGAAAGTACGAAAACAAATGGCAGTAATATTTTTTCCCACAAGCTGGAGAACAAAATACACACAGAACACTGGTGGAGTAAAAAAATAAAACACAACAGCAACAACCAGATGTAATAGTTGTTCTCTCTATACTATATGTATTTAACTAGCTAGAAAGAGTTAGCAGGAGATCGGGGAGATGTAGTGTATAGGGAAGATTCCCTACATTCAATTGGTGAATTATCCGTGGTGGGTATGCCCAGAGCTGAGTGACCTGTGTGCCCATTGGAGAAAGTTGTTCCTCTCCTCCGATCTACATTTGTCTCTGGTGGGGGACATTGGGCCAGGGTTGTGTCATTTTGTCATGACCTCAGGATGTCCTCCATGATTTCCCAGTTAACTCACTCCTCAATGTGTGTGTGAATAGCTGTTCGTCTCTGTGTTAGCCCTGCGTTAGATTGGCGACCTGCCCAAGGTGTACCCCGCCTCTCACCCGAAGTCAGCTGGGATTGGCTTCAGCTTCCCTCTGACTCTTGAGTGATAATCAGTATATGCATGGATGGATGGAGTAGTGCAACACATGCAAAATGGTTTCAGTAGAATGCTTAGATTGTGGGATATCATTATATATCATATATCAAAGTGAAACTTGACATGGGTTTAGTCATTTTGCTGATCTGACATATTCTAGGTATTGATGGTCAGTGAGGATGAGAAATGGGTATCCTGCCCCCTCTAGAAAATGTTGTTATTGCATCTTTTACAATGAGAAGTTCCCAGGTCTCCACACATCCTTGTTGTGTTTTCTTGTGTTAATTTTCTCGAGAAGAAGGTACAAGGGTGCAATTTTCAGGGTTAGTATGGCAAAAGAGCTCCCAGTCAATTCTCAGATGTGCTGACCTGCACTACAAATGAAAATGAGGGGTAAGGATAGTGGTGTATGAGAGCTTAGGTGAAATGGTTCTTTAGGTACTAGGAAGCTTGAATGTCTTCCTGCAACCTCTTGAGAGTCTTGGGTTTTCCTTTTATGTGTGAAGTTGGAGAGGTCACCGCTGAGCTAAAACCTTTAATGAACCAAACATAAAAATTTGCACATCCTAGGAACCTTTGAATTTCTTTGGTGGCTCAGGGTTGTTGCCAGTAAGTGACAATGTTGACCTCCGATTAGTTCATTTCTACACCTCTTTCATCAACCCAGGAACTTAACTGAAGTTCAATGATCAGCACACTTTTCCAGATTGTTATACAAGAGCTTCATGAGTATCGCTGCTACCTGATGTTCCTCAGAAATGTTGTTGATGTACATGTTGACACAGCAGTACCAGAACTCTCTCAGGAGCTCATTCACAAATGCTCAGAAAACAAATGGAGCGTTAACTAGGCCATATGGCATGACCAAATAGTCATAGTAACCGAACATTACAACGAAGGCCTTTTTTCACCCTCTCTGATATGGATGACTTTGTAGGTGCCTCTAAGATCTAGCTCACTGAAAATCTTGGCTCCTCTTCCCTATTCAAGGTAACTTGACTATGTCAGATTTCAAAGCCTGATAATGCCACCATCTTTTTTCCACAAAGAATCTGAAAAAGAATAAGCATGATCTCTAAGGGGACAGAGAACCAACCACGAGGCTGATGGCACAGTCTCTAGTGTGATGTGCAGCCTGTTTTGAAGTTTTCAGCTTGCTGAAAATGTTGGGCAGATTATGTGTCCAGATATGGGTCAATGAAGTATTATTATATTACTATTATTGCATTTCCTTTGGAACTTGTGTTGTATGACAGGGTGGAAAGAGAGACCATTTTTAAAAATCTGAGGGTTCCAGGAAATTAGCTCACCTTCCATTCAGGAAATCATTCTGTCATGGGTTCAACATTGCCAGTGAACCTAGAACGATAGGATTTTGATGTGAGTTTTGTTATCATAAATGAGAGCATTTCAGTATGTAAGATGTCAGTGTGCATTTGAAGGGGAATGGTGTGTTCTGTGATTTCCCTCCTTTGCATTAGCATGCCATCTACTTATTTGACAGCTAAGGAGCCTGTGAGAGGAAAAAGGGGAAAATTCAACATTTTAGTCATTGTTACACCCATAAAGTTATCAGCTGTTCCAGAGTCAATGAGGGCTGGAAAGTACCTTGAACTTGAACATCAATTTTAGAGGCAGGGTTATTCTTTTGCTTTCAATTATAGGTATAATATTCATGCTCACCTGGTTTCATGATTGATTCTCAGGTGTCAATGTATATGTGGCTCGGAGGTGTCACTTATTTCTGTAATACAAACACAGTACAAACTTTTAAAGGCATTCTTTTTCCTCTGCTGGAAGACTGACATATTGAGACAGTGATTCCCATGAGTTCGGTGTTTTTCATGTTGGCAGTAGGCTTGGTTAAGGTGTACTGCAAAGTATAAGGTGTTCATGCTTCATGCTTCAGACTGGACTAGATAAATAACCTGGAAATACTGTTGGAAAATGTTCCGATTTTTCAATGTATGCCAAGCAGCCAAATATCCTCTCTTATAGACAGTGTACATTTGAGCTCAGAGGATGCTGAACACTCTGTTCAAGAAGACCTGATCGGTCACAGGTGTGGCCCAGAACTCACTGAAAGTAAAAACAAAATTCATTCCAAATTAAAGGTTATAGTCAGTGCTATGCATTATATTACCTTGGAGCACCTTTATTCCATTTCAAGTCACTTGAACACACTCCTGCAATTCTTTTCATACACCTGCCATTTCAGATGATATAATGCCTACTGCCCTCACCACTGGCCTCTGTAAATGGTAAGAACAGGTCAAACGGAGTTAGAAATAATTGAAGTATGCCATGCCTAAAACTAGTAGTAGATCATATTCCTGTTTTTAGGCACACAAACCCTCTTCATCTCCTGTCATATCAGAGTGCCACCAGAGGTCCCCATCACCAGAATACTATAGTTCATTTCCAGGTTCATATGAACGTATTCATATCACCGGTTTGCCATCATTACTGTGTTAGCTTTCTGCTTTTATACCCATGAGGTATCCCTATTGATATTCCTTTAATTTAATTTCTGATTTTTCTTTTTTGTATTTGGGTTAGCTTCCTTGTTTAATCTCCCTATATATGTCCATGTTGGTTTTTTACCTTCTTGACTGGCTATTGACCCAACTTATTTACTGTATGTTTGTTTTTGCACTTGGATTCTCTCGTGTGAACTGCTTAGATTGTTACATAAGAATTTGCTGGATACATGGATCCAGCAGAGATGACAAGTCAGAAGCTATACCAGGCCTTTGCTCTACCCATGTTATTCTACTATGTTACTGCAGGTAGTTCTTCTTCCTCTTCAGTCTCCACATTTTGTTGCTCCTACAAAATGAAACAGTGGATCTTTTAACCAGTGTCACAGCTTCCTAATGCAGTTCTTGCATATACAAGATCACCCTGTTGTGTTTTATACAGAGACTGGCAAAATTTACATTGTGATCTCTTTCTTGTAAGAGAGAGCAAGGGATTAGGCTACACCCTTATGGGCTGAAAGTAGAGAGATACTGACCTCTGAAACACAGTTTCTCAGTTACTTCAAAGCAATATTTAATCACCCCTTGCAGGCAAGAATTTAGGGTCACAATTTCGTGACAGGGCACGCAGTCTGCTATAGAATTTCAGACCCTAACTCCTGGTAGTGTGTGGCTTGAACCTGCTCTACAATGTGTTGAAAAAGCCTAATCACAGTGTTACATAGGGAATGTCAGATCCTAGAACTATACATCCAGCTCTTCTGTAGTATGATGGGACACCCATCACTTCTAGGGCAGTATTTGATGAGTACAAATTCCAGCATCTTTATCAAGCACCACATTTTTTGCTTGGTCTGCTAAAAAGGAATAGTTATGAATAGCCAAAATGTTTAGCAAGTTGACCTACCAAATACATGCAGACTGGTTAGAATAAAGGAAGTGGATGCGTAGGTGGCTATTGTGACAATAAAGGGAAACTATGAGTACAGAGTCACACCATATGGGTTAGGCCTATTCAGTGCTCATGTATTCAGGCACTTTAGCGTTTAACAAATGTCTTATTAGTCACCGTATATTGTGTCATAAAGACATTGCATTATTGTAGTATTGTGGACTTTTGTCTTTTGTATGTTTAGCTGTGGTTGGTAGAGTTCATTGTAGGATGATAATGTGTCCTTACAAAAATTATTAGATTATTTGAAATCTTGTCAGCCGATCAATTTAAGCAAAACGTCTATTGTAGCTTCTGTTGTCCTTTTTATTAGCAATTTTGATGAGACTGTGGCACTGACATTTACCTACACGGTGCATTTACTGGTTTCAGGTGCTTTCACAATGACCCTTTTGTTTAGTGTAGTGTTGAGGCACAGTTCAGCTTTCCTAAAGACACTTGTGTGTTCCAAATCCGTAACAATGTACTCCCTCCCACCTCTTTCCTCCTGATCGATGTGGAGGGAATCTCCCACCTGGGCAACTGGGCCTCAGGGTCTGACGAGGCAATGATCCTGGCCCCTCGTCTCAGTGTACTGTGGCTGCAGGGAAAGGTGGGCATCAGGCATCAGAGGAAAAGAAAGAAAGGGGAGATGAAAAAACAGAAAAAAAAGAGAAGGAGGTGGAGGTCTGCTGTCTTTCCTGGCCAGATCAAGTTTCTACCCATTTACATGGGTCACTGAACAGCTTTTCACATTTATCTTCACCTCGTAACTCACATAAACACTCTCTCTCACTCTCACCCTCTCACACTCTATATTCCTCTCTTTCACTCACACACACACACGCACACACACACACACGCACATAATTGACAAATAAACATGTCACACCCTTGTGTAGCTCTTATTTACACTGTAAATTTGGCCATGATAGCTAGCTTGAAATAAAAACTTGGTTGACCTGTGCTTATTTGTACTAAATATGGACTGGCATTTGTCACATGCATGTTTACGCAGTATTTATATGCGCCACTTAGTAGAAACATACAACAGTACATAGGGCTTCTTAACACAACTCCTCATTCTGTATTCACTTTTACAGTAGTATTTCTATACTATCCCCATTCACTCCATACACTGCTATTTATATTTACATCTCACACACACACTCTAATCAGCATAAATATATCATCAAATAGCCAAAGGATCATCAGTATAGATGAAAAGGAGAAAAAAACATGTAGCAGTGTAGAGTTTAATTTGAACAAACATACAAATCACTTTGCATAATTTAAATACATGAAGTATTTGAGAACAGGACAAATTAGCTCTATTATTCATGACTAACCCTGTCCCATTTGTTTTAACTCATGTAAAATCCAAACTGCACCATTTCACTTTTATAGGTTTGCTTGTCCTTGTCCAATTTAGGTGATCTTCTCCAATGCTACTACCCTGCACATATACTCAGTTCCTCAGGCACTGGATTCCTGGTGAGGTCAGGTAGTCCACAATGGGGTCATCCAGTGTCATGTCTCTGAAGCTCTGGACCCAAGTGCATACATTTGGCTTGAACATTGGATGTGGACTGAGTGGCTACACTACTTCTTACCTGAGACCCAACAGCTCCATCTGCTTCATTTTCCATCTGCATTACTACTGACCTACTTCTGTAAGATAACCTACTCCTAAAATTTGTTGCACAACTCTTCTCTCCTTTCTAAAAGGCTAGGTTAACACTTAAAATATACCTCTTTTCATGGCACTATCATCCTTTCTCATCTTGTTGAGGTTGCTTGTGTTACTTTGGTGAAGGGTTCTGTCTCAAGGGCCCAACAGTGGCTAGGATTTGAAGTCACAAAGTTTATAGTGACAGTAAGTTTATTTTCGTCTTTTCCTGTTTTTGTTTCTCTTTGAAACATTCCATTTTCTTCTTCTCATACCCATCACTCATCCTCTTTTCTTTTAGTTCCAATGCTTGTAGTCATTTAACTTTCCCTATTCACTTTTAAAGTGCTTGTGTTCAAACTGGCCTGAGTGCTGAGTGTCACACAAACATTGAGGAGCAGTGGGAGCTCCAGCACTGGGTCTGCACTACAGGGGGGCTATGATGCACCCGCCATTGCAAACAGGGCTCCTCTTGTGCTCTTTAGGAGTCAGACAGAGCAAAGCACTGACCTGGAAAGCAAGCCTGAGAGTGCAGCGTAACTCAAGGCTCGAGGTTCAGCTTACCTGCCTGGGCACCAGCAACAGTGAAGTGGAGTGCAATCTCCGCCAGGTTAGATTGCCCATTGAGATAAGGGCCAAATACCATATGGGAGTTGTTAAGCAATACTCCTACAACACAAGACAGAGATAACACACCGTCTAGAGCTGTGTGGATGAATCTTAGCTTGGGTTTTCATGCTGTGCAAGATTTATCTCGAAGACAAGAAGGGGATTTCTGTAAGCATTTGCATGTATGACTAGTTGGACCTTCTGGGCAAAGTATCTATAGTTCATGATTGACTGTATGTTTTTTCTGTCATATGCAGTAATGTAAAAAACCTTAGGCACCCTTTTTTAAAGACAAATTTTCTTATAGAAAAAAATGGTCATTACACCTAATTATAAATTTGTTTAGTTTATTACTGTTTACTGCATGTTGTAGAATTTTTCTTTTAAGTAGAAATATTTCATTTCATTATTTTTGAAGTCATCTTTACTTTACAGAATTTCTTTTCATGTGCCTATGACTTTTGCACAGTGCTGCATGTATAATATGCTTTTGTTGTTCCTTTATATTCCCATATTGATATGACAGACCTTCGTCAGGAACAGTGGGAATAGTATTTAATTTTTCCACCAAGTCCCTGTTGACTTCTGTATCAGACTTTCACTAGTTCTTACTGCTGTAGACGGATGGAATGTTTTGGGTGAGTGGAAATGCTTAAAATATATTTGTGAGAACATGCTTATGTACACATATCTAAAGTATCTGTGAGAAGGTTGTGGAATAGAGAAGGTCTCCAAATGAAGATCAAATGATCATTATAAATCAAAATATATATTATCTGACTTTGTAAAGAAATGTCCCAAATACCCCATGGAAATGCCCTCATATATGGTAAGCAACATCCCTTTAAAAAGCCCAGTAGCCTGCATGTGGTGCTGCTTATTGTGGACATATAGCATGCCATTAGAAATAAGAAATAAATTAAGTCAGCCTAATAACCCCTTGCTAAAGTTGAAGTTTCTCTTTGTTGTTGAACTGTACCACAAAACACCTGTGAATTAACTAAGTGATAACATTTTCTGTTCATATACTGAACATGAATTCATCATTCACAGTCTATTCTATATAATCTATCTAATCTATTCACAACCTGTGGTGGCATGAAAATCTCTCATTGTTGTCTTTTCTGCTATGCATTGGCAATATGCGCTGGTAAAAATGGCACAAACCTGGAACCTACTGCACCACAGTGCCACATAAATACAAAACTGAGCATGCCAAATTCGGCAAGACAAGACCCTGATGGATAAGCATTATAGATAAAAGATGAATGGATGGATTTCATCTGTGTCACTAAGTAAGCAATATCTTTCTCAGTTATGCTGACACGACTGGGATGGGAGTTCCTCATAATCAGTTCATCCAAAATTATACTTCTCTCCTTTTAGGGGTATTTTGATATGTATAGTCATGGGTGTGCACAAATGTACCCACATCCTCATGTACAAGTACTTAATAAATCACATTCTATAAGAAGAAATGTGAGTGCACAATTTAATCACATAACTGTGTACGCAGAGTTGATAAATGAGATCACTGATCTTGGAATGCACACTGTAATTGACAGAAGGTGGGGGGGAAGTAAAATATTAGGAAGAAGGTCAGGATGAAGGCATCATGTTCAGTTCAGCATGTTATATCATTAATGACTTAATTTCCAACTACTTGCTTCCGATAGTTTCACATGTTAGAGTGATGCCAAGAAGCACCCACATTATCCATAAAAGGCAAACAGAGATGTAACACAATCCAGGCTAAGCAAGGAGTGATTCACACTTTCTGGGACCCACATATAGTGACAGCGTACCTGTCCCCTGTGTCTTTCATTAACAGGTGTTTGTGGTTATACAGCATGTGTATGTGGGCAGGTGGGTCTTCACCTGGTCATGACAGGAGAGTGGGAGTTTGTGTAATGTGAGTCTAGGATCAAGGTTATCTTGTAACTGGCTCTATGGTCAGATTTATCTTGGAGCTACTCAAACTATTATGAAGATAATTTCATCCCACATCAAAGTTAAGGCTTATTATGCACAAGGTCGCATGAGCATTTGGCAAGCATCAAGATTTCAGTCCATGTTCTCTTTCTGCCTCACAGCACTGCAGGGTCTTCAACTTAAACTTGTACTGTCCTTATTCCAGACTGAATGGTGATTAACCCTGTGCTTTGAAAGATCATGTCATGTCAGCCATGTGACATGTAAAATGGATTTGGTGTCCTCTCACATTTGGAAATTTCACAATCAGACATCATTCTCAGCCAAGTAGTTTCTGGTAAACCAAGATAGCAGGACTAACCCAGGGTGAGCATGTTATAACCCCCAGACAGGATGCATGGGCTTTGTTATTTAAAAGCAAACCTATTCTGAATTGAAGAGAGGATGGATAATTGTGGCATATAGAAAGGTGGAAACCCCTTAAAGTGGTGTAGAAATACAATTCAGCCAACTTCACAGTGTTAAGCGGTTTTGATACAGAAAATCAGATACCTATAAGAAACCACACTGCTCTTTGCTGGTAGCTACATCTTAGAATATGATGCAGCAGTTCATAGGGTAAGGGTAAGTATTTGTACAAACACATGAATGAATTATTAACAAATTGAGCTGTAGCAGCTGTTTGGGTAAAGATGTGGCCAACATTCATTCATCTAGTGAAACTGAAAGCAAATATTACAACTGTTTATCCTAAGGACCAGAAATGGGTTGCTTATACAAACCATTTCTGCCGTGTAGCTATTGTACAAATATGATCCATAGTTAACATGGACATATATTCACATCTGTAAGGATTTGAATAAATTCATATGAAATGTTATGTATTAGAGTGGTTTTATTCAATTAGTCCTTTTATCTGCCTCACTCATTCAAGTTCAAAATTCCATAACATCTAGCATGACTATCTATTTTTATTAATATCTATTTATGTTTAATACTTCTAATCATTAAGTCAACTAACAGGCTGGGGACATTAAATAGTTTTCTGTGTGTATGTACCAAATGATCTATCTATGAGTGAAATTTTCATTTGTACCTAACACCTTTAAATTTAACACATGGATTAACTGAGATTTATTGTTTATAATTATCATTATCTTCATTGTCGAATGCAAATTTTAGATGAGAGGAAGTGTAGGCTGTGAATTTTAAAGAGTTATTTTCAAGCTGGCTTGGATTTTTTCCTCCCAGGCCACAAAAGTTTAAGGATCATTAATAGTTTCAGCTTTTTTGGCTAGTAATCCAGGACAAGAGATAACTGCAAACACAAGCTCTTGAACCTCAGCACTGACACCAGGATCATTAGGATAGATTAGGTTTCATTGTTTCCTTTCGTCTCTTTATTAGTATTATTAGCCTTTAGAAGAAACTATTAGTAGCATCATCATCTTTTGTTTTCAGTCCTTTAATTAAACGTGTGAGGGCACCATGTTGGGTCCTAATTAAAAGTAGATTTTTGTGTAGATAGTTTTTCATTTTGTTTTCATTCATATGACATGAAGAATTTTGAGAATCAATTTATAATGCTACCTAAAATAAATATATAAAGTGTTCACCTTTTTAACTGAAAATCTACACTCCGTAGGCATCCACTTACACTAACCTGACCTTGCAAAACTTCTAAGCAATATTGTGCAACATTATTATAAATTATATATGACAGTTTAAACTGATGAATGTCAGCGCTCCACCCAAATGTCTCCAAAACTATCACAAGAAAATTGTGTGAACAGGTTAAGCATGTTGATTTGATTTGAGTTTGGCACATTCGATGTGTGGTGGTGAAATTCAGAGGAAATACATACATGCCTTCAGGATTAATGAGAAGAAGTAAACAAGTGCAGTGTGATGTAATGCATTGCTTGTGCTCATGGGCGAGCAGGCTTCAGAAATCTATTGAACTGCAAGCCAACTCTGAAACTTTGCTGAGAGTCAACTGCTAGCATCTGTTAGTATCTGCATAATAGCCCTGCAGACAGACAGCACACACACACACACACACACACTCACATACACACTGTCCATGTTCTTCTCATGTAGTTCATGGTATATTGCCCATCAAGTTCAATTTCAGTGTCTCCCTGTGGAGGTCAATTGCATATTCTAGGTTTAGGTTTAGGTTCTCAATACATTTTTGCCTTTAAGAAAACATTCAGTTAAAATCTCATTGTAGACATCATACATCAGCATTTCAGATTATCTTTGTTTTTCTTCTACTTACAGCAGAGGTCATCAATCGAAACCACAAAGAGCCGGTGTAGCTGCAAGCTTTTATTCCAACCAAACAGGAACCTGATAATGATTGAAACCAAAGATGAACAAATTAAACAAGTGGAATCAAGTGTGGCTCCTGATTTGTTGAAAACCTGCAAGCACACTTGTCATTGTGGATAAGATTGAAGGCCCCTGACTCACAGCAAATCCAAATCAAATCCAGCTAGACTCTTTCTGCCTAGTTTGTTTACTTACCACATTGCTGACATTTATATCACAGATACAATGTTTGGCTGTATATAAAATGTGTAAAGACATTAAGATTTGTGGCACAGTTGTGCAGTGGGCAGCATTGCCACCTCACAGCTCCAGGGTGCCTGGTTAAATCCTCAGCTTGTGTTATTGTCTGTGTGGAGTTTTGCAAATTATCTTACTGTTCACTTGCTTTTTATCTGGGTTATCCAGTTTCGTCCCACCATCCAAAACCATACAGCTAAGTGGATTTTGCCTATGCTAAATTACCTGTAGGAGTGAGTGAGTGTTTGAATGTGTGGATGCATGGTGTCCTGCAATGGACTGCATCCCACTTGGGGTGAATTCTCTCACTTGTGCCCAGTGTTACCAGGATTGGCTCTGGATCCATTACAACCCTGACCATGAAAATGACTGAATCCAGAAATCCAAATATTATTGGCTGATTCCACTGCCACTCTCTAATTGTATCACCTCATCAACAGCTAATCTACTTTATCAGACAAGGAAGGGCAGCACAGAAAAGCACCCTGAGGGAGAAAACACTCCTGACACCAGGGAATAGCTGGAACATGAGAGCAGAGGTTGATTGGCAGCTTCGGTTCCTAGCCATGATTATCACAGCTTCTCTCCAGACGTTGTGTTATGGTCTACAGCATTAAAAACATGTGAAGTCCCATGGGAAGAATGACTAGGGGCAGCACATTAGCAAAAGTAACACAAGTACTCCGATTTAGCTGTATCTGTGAAGACATCTATCTCCTTGGCAAATAATCTTGAGATCTGTTGGATAGGTAAATAAACAAATGTATTGTTCTCCCTTTGTTCTTTTCCTAGCTTTGAGATGTCGTATACCTTATTTGACAACATTCAAGCATGATTTTTTATCTCAAAAAGCCAGCAAAAGGAAATCTCCATTAAGTAGAAGACTAACAACTTACCTGGTCTGAAATAAACAATGATACGGTTAGTTCATGCCCATGGACATATTGGGCATGATATCTGCCATGTCACTTAAATAAGTGTCAGTCACTTAAATCGTAAATAATTTTTCTGTATTCTATCATCAGAAAAATGATTGAAAATGATTTGTTTCTAATCTTCTCATTTTACTGCCACAGTGCATGTAGGGCATAGAAAAAATGTAATGTCATCCACAGTGGGTGTTTTTTCCCCCAGAATATTTAGAACTATTTTTAGTCTGCTTGGTCATATATGCAAATGAGTCCTTTTTTTCCCACTAACACCACAATTCTGTGAAATGGGCCACATTTTCAGCATTGTATTCATTGCGTTGTCGTTACATAGTGTAAGTATAACACGACAGGATGAAAATGTCAGCTGACACCTGAGGGGGAAGTGTAGCAAGAGCTAAAATCTGGTCTGATTCCAGCATTTATTTTTCATGTCCTTCCTCACTGTATCACAATGTAGCTGCCAGTTGTTTTATAAGACACAGAATTATTTCTTCTGAATAATTTCTGTTGTTTGTGCCATCAACAATTTACCATTTAGGAAAGTTTTAGCACTTGGTATATTGGTGAATTTTGTGTTCTCGGGCTGAACTGTGGCTTTGTTTGGGTCATTTTTTATCTTAAAACTTGAAACATCTAGTCTACAATTTAAATGTGTAAGGTATTTTAGCCACTGGGTTCCTCTAAGCATTTAAAAAAAAATTAGATCACATTTATATTTCACGTATGGCATGTATAGGTGTGTCCTGTATGGTTAAAGCTGTCCGAGTGTGGACTTCAAATATTGATATTAGGATTGCATGTACAGGTTAAAGCTGGTTTGTTATTGCATTTGGTATTTGGATTTTGGGAGTGTGCATGTTTCTACTTTGTCATGATCTTATCAAAACTGGAAACAACCATGAAGAACAGTCAAAAGAGAGTTTCAAATAAAAAGTTATAATTAGATTTTCCTAATTATGGTAATGTTTCAATTAGAGTGCAAGTTATTTGTGAATAATGAATGAAGCTTATTACAGTGCTCAAAAAGCCTTACCTACAGTAACAGCTTTTCCTAGTCTTCTGCCCCTAAACCTCTCAGTGGTGTGACCGAGACTTGACCCAATGTTGGAAGTGGGTTTGCCTTTAAAAAGCCCACAGGGTTGGGCTTTATAGACTAGCACCAAAGCACACATCGTGTTAAAAACACCTCAGTTAGTGTAATTCTTAAATAGTGGTTAAGAAATATGATTTAACGTACCTAGCTTATTTTGTAGTAAGTAATTCAATTATTTAGACATGTTTGATATGCTATTAATATGCTTTAATTTATAGGATCATTACTAGAATTGCAACCATTTGCCTCCATAATTTTAAAATTATGCCTCTAAAAAAGAAGATGAAATGGGAGAATAGTGGAGTAGTGGGTAGGATTACCATCTCACAGCTCCAGTATCCCTGGTTCCTGAGCTTATGTTACTATCTTTGTGGAGTTTTGCATATTTACCCCATGTCTGCCTTGGTTTCCTCTGGGCTGTGCTACCAAAAACATGTTGGTGGATTGGCAAATATAAACTGTTTCTAGGTGTAAGTGACTGTGTGAATGTGTGCGTGGGTGTATATGCATGCATGCATGTGTGTGTGCATGTTGCCCTGCAATGAACTGGCCATCCAGGGTGTATTTATGCCACACATATAGTATTTCTGCTCCAGATTCACCATGAATCTGACCGACTTAAAGCAATTAGTGGCAATTAAGACAATTATCCACAACATAAGGAAAAATTAGTAGAAGCCAAAAATTCTCAGCAGTCGTTTCGGGCGAGAGGCGGGGTACACCCTGGGCAGGTCGCCAGTCCACCACAGGGCCAACACAGAAAACAACAGCCAAACACGCTCGCATTCACAACTATGGGCAATTTAGAGTAGCCAGTTGACCTAATCTGTATGTCTTTGGACTGAGGGAGGAAACCAGAGCACCGGGAGGAAACCCATGCATGCACGGGGAGAACATGCAAACTCCGCACAGAAAGACATCCCGGGTGATCTGGGGATCAAACCCAGGACCTTCTTGCTGTGAGGCGACAGTGCTAACCACCACACCACCGTACCGCACTCATACAATAGGAGAATCACAAGCTAAGTAGTTTTTATGCTTTTAAAAGGCATTTCTATATGTAAACCTGCAATTTAAGCATGCTTTTAATTTGATCAACCCTACATGCCAGTGGTGCTGATAGACAAAAAGCAATGATGTCCAAACTAGCACACATAAGCTAATTGGTTAACATTTGTTAGCTGACGCTAACCCGAGGTGATTGTTTTGTTAAGTTCGAATACTTTTACTCAACCACCTTGTTAGTCTACATTTTACCCCAGTGGAACGTTATCCCACACTCTACCCTATATGCAATAATTGGGGTTTGCCAACTACTACCAAAGTTTCATCAGGAACTTCAGCATGGAGGTCGCTGTCACTTCTCAATTTACTGCTCAAGGGAGCTCCATGTTGACTCACCTGGTCTTCTGCTTCTGTGTAGCCATTTGCCTCTGTCAGACTCAAGTTTACTAAGGCACCCATCCTCCACCAGCCAGATCCTTCATTGCCATTCATTGTAGACGTGCCTCAGAGGTTGGAATGGGAGCTGTGCTCACTGCCAAGGAGCACCTCCCAAGTTATTCCCTATTGCCTTTTATTCCAAAAACCTATGCCCTGTAGAGAGGAATTACAACCCAATTCCAAAACAGTTAAGACTCTGTATAAAATATAAATAAAAGCAGAATGCAATTATTTTTCAAATCATGTAAACCCATATTTAATTGAAAATACAACAAAGACAACATATAAAATGTTGAAACAGAGAATGTTTATTGCCTTTTGGAAAATATATGCTCATTTAGAAATTGATGCCAGCAACATGTTTCATATTCAATATTATTCTTAAATTGTTGCACTATTTGAATTTTTCTGCTGAGAAACTCTGTCATTCTGGGATGTCAATCATGTGACTGACCTGTTGCCCACCTAATTAGTTGTGGGATATTCCACCTGGTGGTTTACATTTCAGTCTTTTGTTGCCCTGTACGAACTTTTTTTAAACATGTTGCTGACGTCAAATTTAAAACCTAAATATTCTTCATAAAACAATACATTTTCTCAGTTTAAACATTTGATATGTTGTCTTTGTTTAGTTTTAAGTAAATATGGGTTTTCATGAATAGCAAATCAAGGCATTCTATTTTATTTACATTTTACACCATATTCCAGATTTTTTTGGAAGTGGGATTGTATGATGTGGAGAACCAGGAGCTCCTTGCCATTAAATCGGCTCTTGAGGTATGGCAGCATTGGCTAGAACGGACCCCCATCCTTTTGTTTTCTATACCCACTATTGCAACTCAAGAGTACATCAGGAGGGCCCAATGCCTGTCACCTCACCAAGCCAGGTGGGCTCTCTTATTCATTCAATTCCAGTTTACCATTTCCTAGAGACATGGATCCAAGAATGGGAAAGCAGAATCCATGATCTAGAACCCCCTACGCCTAAGGAACAACCCATCCTTGAGCCCACCTTCTTGATCGCTACACTCTTCTAGGAGATTGACCAGGAAATTTTTAGAGCAGCAGAAGATACATCAGTACATCAACCTTGTGACAAGCTACCAAGTAAGGTGTGTTTTTTAGTGGTCATACATGGCAAGCTTATTACTTGGGCGCATACATTCATTGCCACGGGAGATCTGGGGGTAACATGAACAGCCCAATTACTCTCTGACTATTACTGTTGGCCTAGCCTCCATGCTGATATTCAACATCCCAGGTGTGGCAAATGTAACAGGGTAAATGTGTGTATAATTACACAAAATTCTGTTTCATTTCAGTTAGTTTGTGGTTACTTTTATTTGATTATGTAGTCTTTTATTTTGTTATGGCTACCCATAATCCCCCAGGGTTCCATACAAAAGCCTGTAAGCCCCGCCTCTCTCCCTCTCTCGGCTGGTTACCTCATGTGAGCAGGTGATAGTTGGTGTGTGCTAAGGCTTTTGTATTTTATTTTTAATTACTTTTAAATTATTTTATTTTACACTATTGTATTTTGTTGTTAATGTTCTGGTTATTGTTTTGTGTTGTATGTTCTCTTTTACGCTCTCTCTCTCGGCTGGTTACCTCATGAGAGCAGAGCAGGCACAGTTGGATAATAAAGTGGACTGTGTCCCATGGTGAAGTACAAAGGCTGGGCTCTTCTTCAGCACGTTCACACACAAAATGAGTATAGAGAGTCAAAAACACAACGCAGAGTAAATGAGAACTTGGGGTTAGCCGTGGGGATTTTATAGGGATCATTTTCCCACCGGTTACATTTGGTGCCGTGACCCTGAGTTGTGTGTTAGATTTCTCGCGCTGAGAGAAGAGAAGACGACAACGCGCTGAGCACGAGGCCTGTTAGCGACACGCCATTTTGTTTTTTCCCCGTTGTCTCCTCGTGTCTTTCGCGCGCTAGTTTTTTTTTTTCTTCTTTTCGAATTAAATGGATATAAGCTAATAAACTTAACAGCTTAGCTATACTTGTTCCTTAGGCAGTCAGTTTAAAGTGTATTAACGAATTGTATAGATGTGTATTTAAAATCTTTTGGGTATTTTGTTTGTGACATGCTAAAGGTTTTTTTTTTTCTCTTTTTTTCTTTCAAGTGCTGTTTTAAGGGCATTAATGTGCAGTTGGCTGTTTGATGCATAGTTTGTGACATGTATAATTTTCTCCTTTTTGGGCAGATTGTGAATTATGTGCACATGTTTAGTGTATGTTATAGGATTGAAGTCTTTGTTTTCTAATAATTAATAGTGTACTTTAAAACGGTGTTACTACCTCCTTTTTCTTTTCTTTTCTTTCCTTCATGGTTGTCGTGGATGTTGGCGAAGCTATGCAGGAGGAGAGTTCGTTTAGAATGAGGGGTTTGTCTAGCCAAGTAGTGGTAGTTCTGGTAGGGGGCAAGGGCTGTGCGTGTTTGATAATGGGGATGGGTTTTCGCCTATTGCAGGGGATCGTGGTAGATCAGTAACCCAGTGCAATGTGGGCTCCCCAGTGATCCCCGTTAGCTCCACGCCAGTTTCAGGTGCTCAGAGCAACGTGGCACAACTTGCCTCCTGACGCTTTGGGCAGTCTCATTAGTGGTTTGGCCAAACAGATTGGGGATAGCATAGCAGTTAACTTGTCCACTGTACTCCAACAGGATAATAGCAGTCAATCCTCGACTTCTGTAGTTCAGGGGTCAAGTGGTGGTATTGATGCCATGCAGCTGGAGGTAATAGTCCAACCAAGTCAGACCCATCTCCTTTCTTTAGGGGTGATTGGTCTGACACAATCTCTATACTTGAATGGTCTGAGATGATAGACCGCTATGCTGCTAAGATGTCGTACAATACGTGTGACGAGCTCTTTTATTTTCTGATGAGCAGGTTGTCTGGTATCGCCAGGGATGTTAAGGTTTCCCTACGTAGCAACTCTGGTTTGACATCGGAGGGTCTGCCCACTTCGGTCTTTGACATTCTGCAATGCCATTTTAGTGACATTGTCCATCCCACAATGCCTATGAAAGATTTCTATAGTACCATCCCGCGAGCTGGTGAGTCTGCTCTTGATTATTGGATTCGGCTTAACAAGTCTATTGATGCTGTTGATGAATGTTTGCGTAGACGGGGCAAGCGTGTAGATGATCCTTGTGGTGAAGCTGTGCTAATGTTTATTTCCCACTGTACAGACCCTGACCTTGCAGTATCTTTCACATTTAAGCCTGCCGAGAAGTGGTCTGCTGCTGAGGTGCAGGAGCAGTTGGACAATCACGTGGCTTTCGGTGAGGAATGTTGAAGTTAAGTGTTCTCACTTGCGCTCAGTCTCAGCACTCAGACAGGTCTTACAGTCGTCTGGTACACATGATAGGAAGGTGTTAGTCCCCAGAACAGATGATCGTCCAGCAAATGGTAACTTGTCCTATGTCGGCTCAGAACCAGTTAAAGTTGATCAGCTTAATCCGATACTTTAGTTTGGGGAGGGTTCTGTGCCTTTGTCTTCTGGTGGTTCTCCCCTGAACTCTGACTTAAAACAGCTGTTTGCTAAGCTTGACAGCACTCTGTCTAATCTGTCTTTTGTTGCACCAAGGTCTGCTTCGGATAAATGTTTTCGACCACAGCATTCGAGTAAAGCCCAGCACGGTCCATGCATGGTCTGGTACTTAGGAACACTCCACTTTTCTCCACTGCGGCCGTGATCGTCTGTGCAGCCAATGTTTCAGCTCAGGTCACTTTAGAAAACAGTGTCCGCTTTCCGATCGTCAGAATGGAGCAACAGCTTCTCACGCTCCAAGGTCTCTGTTAAACTAGCAAGTCCATGTCATGGGAGGGTTGGCATGGGTAATGCGAGAGATGACCTCTGAGAAACTTCTGGGTTGCTGTCTGGTTGTGTAGCATATCCTTGCATGTCGGCGGAGGAGTCGTCGATTGTTTTTGCTGGGTCACAGCGGGTTGAGGAGTCTTGTGAATTGTTTTATACTCCAGTGTCGGTAGGTGGCAAGTGTACCATCAGGGGTATGCTTGATTCAGGCAGCATGGCATTCACTCTTAATGATCAGGCAGAATTGAGTCTTTTAGCTGCAGGTGTCGTGCTTCAGCCTCAGTTGAAGAAAATTCCGATCTTTCTTGGGGATGCTCATGTTCTACCAGCACTTCATCCCTGGTGGTTGTTCTTTAGCTAAGCCGCTTTTTGAATTAACAGCAGGTCAGAAACGTGTGACGAGGTGCAACAAGGGGCGGAGGAGGGCTGGCACATTTCGTGTGCTGACACCGCATGATTGGACAGCTGATTGTGAGAAGGCTTTCGGGGGCTTGATGTGTGCTTTATTGGAGAGTGCCGTCCTAATGCACCCTGACTTCAGTCGGCCGTTTCTTTTGTCGACCGATGCTTCTCTGAGTGGCCTAGGAGCCGTATTGTCACAGGTACCCGCAGGTGAAGAGCAGGCTAAACCGATAGCTTTCGCTTGCAAAACACTCGCGCAGTCAGGCCAATTATTCCGCTCACCGTTTGGAGTTTCTAGCCTTGAAGTGGGCAGTGTGTGATAAATTCAGCCACTGGCTTAAGGGCCACAATTTCACGGTCTGGACAGTCGACAATCCCTTATTGTACATTATGGTGAAACCGAAACTTGATGCCTGTGAGCAGAGATGGGTTGCTAAGTTAGCCTCATATTCTTTTGACATTAAACACATTCCTGGCAGACAATGTTGTGGCCGATGCTCTTAGCAGAGAGCCTTTTGTGAAACCACTTTCCTACCAGTTACTATCCGAGCCTTACAGTGACTTTTGTGACCGGACACATGCCTTGCAAGTCAATCAGGTGCAGGGTGCTTTCTGTTTCACGTGTATGCCGCAGTCTTTGTGTGCGTCTGGTGCTGCTTTAGGGTCAGTGACTGAGGAAGTAGTCTCGTCTGTGCTGTCGGTCTATGATGGTTTGGACTGTTCTGTTCAGCGTGCGATTTCAATAGCTGGTGATCTTGCGGTTATCATTCCCTCCGACGATGGTGCACACCAGCCCGTGCCACTGGCTGACCTGCTGTCGCAGCAGTGCAAGGATCCCGTCTTAGGTAGGGTGATGCATTTTGTGAGACGTAAACAGCGACAAAATCGACGGGAATGTGTTCATGAGTCTGGTGAGACTTTAAGGTTTTTGAGGCAATGGGGCAAGTTGAGATTGCTCAACAACATTTTGTATCGTGTCACGAGAGATCCCATGACAAAGAATAAGCGGTTTCAATTTGTTGTCCTTGAGGTGCTGAAGTTGTCAGTTCTGGCTGGTATTCATGACGATGCAGGTCACCAGGGTCAGCTGAGAACACTTGCCCTGGCACGGCAACGTTTTTACTGGAGTGGCATGGAGAGAACCATTTGTGATTGTGAGCACTTGCAGCAGATGTGTGGTCAGCAAAACTCTTGAGCCTGCAGCAAGAGCTCCGCTGGAGAGCGTTAAAACATCTGCTCCACTTGAGCTGGTTTGTATTGATTTCTGGTCAGCTGAGCGTAAAGACAAGTCAGTAGATGTTAGTTATCACTGATCACTTCACTAAATTGGCTCATGCTTTTCCTTGTAGGGTTCAGACAGCAAAAGTCTGTTGCCAAAAAGCTCTGGGACAACTTTTTCTGTGTCTATGGCTTCCCTCAGAGGTTGCATTCTGACCAGGGCACTAATTTTGAGTGAGCTGCTCGCCGAGCTCTTGGCCTTAGCTGCAGTTGAAAAATCCCACACTACTCTTGATCATCCCATGGGTAATGGTGGTACAGAGAGGTTCAACCGTACATTAGGGAACATGTTGCAATCGCTACCTTTGGAAGCAAAGCACAAATGGCCACAGATGATCCAGTCACTGACTTTCGCTTATAATTGCATGACACATGAGACCACTGGCTTTGCTCCATTTTATTAGATGTTCGGTCGAATACCAAGACTGCCGGTTGGCTTGATTTTTAAGAATGTTCTTTGTGATGCGTCGGTTTGTAACTACAATTCCTATGTTAAATCTTTAGTGAGTAAGCTTCAATCTGCTATGCAGATTGCCCAGAAACATGCAACTGTCAGAGACACCAGGCTGATCAATATAACAGAGTGAAAGGTTGCTCTTTGTCTGTTGGGGACTCTGTGCTTGTGGCAAACAAAGGTGTGAGGGGCAAGCGCAAATTAGCTGATAGATGGGAGTCGACTCTGTACACAGTAGTAGCTGCGAATCCGAATCTGCACATTTACAGGATCAGTGACCGACATGGTACTGAGAAGGTGGTTCATCGCAACTTGCTGCTACAGGTTAATTTCTTGCCTGAGTCTTGGTCAGAAGAGACCATTTCATGTTCAGGTGATGCATGTCCTGAGTCGCTTTCGGCAGCTGGTTGTGATCAGATTGAGTTAATGGGGGACGCCAGTGTTTCTGCTGTTGAGTTAGCTCCTGCAGATGTTCTTCCTGATCTTTCAGTCTCTGTTAGGGACCACACTTCTTGTGTCAGTAGTCAGCTACATGAGACTGAGGCTAATGCAGACTTTGGTGTCGATGTGACTGTTGTTGAGGAGTCTATTTCCTCGGATCACACGGTACATGGTTCTTCCGATTTAGCTGATCCCTGTCTCGACCCTCTTTGTTCTTCCTTGTCTCCTTCTAATTCTAGTGGGAATGCACCATCTAGGGTTACTAGATTTGGTAGGGTTGTTAAACCTGTTAGAAGGCTTATTGAATCAATGACTCAGTTGGGTCGCGCATTGTAATATTTTGTGTAGTTTTTTTCTCCTTTTTTTTTTGTATGTTCTATTTTGTTTTTTATCTTTGAGCATCTAGTCGGCTCAACGTGAATATATAGGCATGACAGGACGGTTATTATTTTGTTTGCCTGGTACAAAGTCTGTGTGGTGTATTGGGCACCATATTTTGCCTATGGGAGTGTTCTGGGGCATTGCTGGGCGCTGAGCATGCTCTGGGCATCCTTAACCCTTTTGAAGGGTGGTTTATTCACTGATTCTCTTTGTTTTTGTACAGAATGTTTGTGTAATTCTGGGGGGGGGTGAATGTAACAGGGTAAATGTGTGTATAATTACACAAAATTGTTTCATTTCAGTTAGTTTGTGGTTACTTTTATTTGATTATGTAGTCTTTTATTTTGTTATGGCTACCCATAATCCCCCTGGGTTCCATACAAAAGCCTGTAAGCCCCGCCTCTCTCCCTCTCTCGGCTGGTTACCTCATGAGAGCAGGTGAGAGTTGGCGTGTGCTAAGGCTTTTGTATTTTATTTTTAATTACTTTTAAATAATTTTATTTTACACTATTGTATTTTGTTGTTAATGTTCTGGTTATTGTTTTGTTGTATGTTCTCTTTTACGCTCGCTCTCTCGGCTGGTTACCTCATGAGAGCAGAGCAGGCACAGTTGGATAATAAAGTGGACTGTGTCCCATGGTGAAGTACAAAGGCTGGGCTCTTCTTCAGCACGTTCACACACAAAATGAGTATAGACAGTCAAAAACACAACGAAGAGTAAATGAGAACTTGGGGTTAGCCGTGGGGATTTTTATAGAGATAACTTTCCCACCAGTTACACAAGCATTCATGGAAGCACTAGGGCCTAACATCAGGACACCATCCTGAGTCCAATAAAGACTTAACCAGGAGCTTAGTGGACTGTGTGGACTCAGAATTATTGGTGTTGGTACCATCCCTGGGCCAATTATGCTCATGGGCACAATCCTCTGGTCCATTTATCATCAGAACACCTGGGTACCTGGATACCAACCCTCATAGTTTCCCTGGACCCCAGCTTGGTGAGACGTACCAGCAGTAGAGGAATGGCTTGCCAGAGTGAAGAGGCTTGGGAGTCAGCTCATGTACATCTGGAGCTTTAGGCACTCTTAGATGATATCCAAGCTGATTGCCACCACAGGCTGTAAGAGACAGTCTGGCTATTCATCAAGGACCTGAATCTCAGTTTACCCTACAGGAAGTTCTGTGCATTTAATAGGTCCTTTTAAGATCACTTGCAGGATAAACCTGGTAACGTGGAGACTTCAATTACCTCCATGGTTCCGAATCACACCTCCATTTCATGTCTCTCTCCTCAGGTCTGTTCAGTTCCTGCATGATGCAGTCCCTTGCAAAACACCACCTCCAGCCCTCATCATAGATGGGACGGCCAGCCTATGCAGTGAAGGCCCTCCTTGAATCCTGTAGGAGAGGGAGACAACTCCAGTGTCTTATTGACTGGTGACTCTTGTTGAATGTTCCTCAGCTTAACTCTTTATATCTGCATGTCCTGTTTTGTAATTTGTTCCTTTTTTTCAGGTTCCTTGTGTTTGTTTACTTCTGTGTTCTGTTATTTGAAACATACTGTAAGTCTGACCTCAGTTATTTGTCATGCTTACATTTCTGCACTTGTTTTAGATTGTTTATTTGTCTTAATGAATTGCTAAAGCATCCTTTCTTGTCAGTCTGCATTTCTCAATACAATTGTAATCTTTTAAAAAAAAATTGGAAATACTAGATAAATTTGAGTATGTTCAAGGTATTTCCAAGTGCTAAGATGTTTTTTGTAATGAGACTAGCCAATGTGTCTGTGTGTGTGTGTCTGTCTCCCACCCCTACCTCTTTTTGTCTCTTTTGTACTCCTGACCCTGTACCCCTTCGCCCTTTATGAGCCCGAACGAGGAAACCTGGAAACCCCAGGAGTATTACTTACATTATTTGCATTTGATTCTCAGAGATTCTCAGCCATTAAAGCTCACAGAGTCACTGATGAGTGCCTGCCTTCAGAAGAGACTGCATTGTTCTCCATGGGCAAAGGTACATGCTCCTCTCGTGTATGTGTGTGCGTGTGAGGGAGAGAATCTTTTTGTGCCTCCTGACTTCCTGACTTATTGCTGAGGTTCAGCTTTCCTCTTTTCTCATAGCAGAGATGCTTATAAGGTACCTGACTCATTTAGATTCCTCTAGGACATCTATAGATGCATGTGCTGATGTACAATGAGACCATGTGTGTTGATCAATTTGATAGATTTGTACTGATGTACAGGAAAAGAGTTATTCAATTATTTTCCCTAGAATTTTCTGTTTTGTCATTTATCATCTAAACAGGGCATTGTTGTTGTTGTTGTTGAGACAGAGTCTGTGACAGTCTGAGTAGCCATGTCACAATATTTATAATTATGACCATGAGGACTGGAGAGAATTAAACTAGCAATGTCCTTGCTTCCTCTCCTGCAGTGTCGAAGGTAACCTGCTCTTGCCCAACCTTTGACCCTAAAGCAAAAACTATTTTGGATTGCACACAGCTGCCTTCACTTAACATTAAAAATTTCATAGCTCCCTTTGTAAATGTGCATGATCTTATTATTTATTATTTTCTGGGCCTGTAGATGAATGACCATATGCACTTATAGCTATTTTGACACTGTTTGCACAAATAAATCAGACCTATAAGAAAGCAAAACAAAGACATTTTCCATGTTTCCATCAATTTCCATCTCATTGTTTTATACACTATTTTTCACATGGTCTCTGTATTATGAGAGATGTGCAGAACCTCACATCAGGAGATGGAAGTGTAAAAGTTTTGTTGGGTTTTTTATTTACCATAGCTGATTTGTGATGTAGATTTTGCTGGTTTGCTTAATTGCTGTTTTGTTTTCCATCAAATGTCTCTGAGGATTTCTTGCATGATGTGTGCAGTTTGTGGCAGCTATTATACCATTACAGCTGAGATAAACTAAACCTGTGATTTTAACAGGAATGTTATCGTCACAAACCACAGAAGAAACCGTGGTGTTACTGTCTTAAGAGATCCATATGTTTGGGTGACATGCACAGAGTTTTATAGCAAAAACCTCTGCTGGGTCTGAGAAATAACAATAAATGAAGCTGTTTGGGTTGAATCCCAAGCGTCATTCAATTTTAATGATAAAATAATTAAAATGGTGTTTAAAAAAACACTGCAGGAGCTCCCTGCAGTCTGGACTTTCCAGGTTCTGTAATAAACACTTAAGCTTGGTCGTTTAGAGATTTCAGGCTGTGGTTCAATATCTGCTTTTAATTAAATTTAATTGCCTACAGCCTCTTACGAACGTGCACATTTACTGCTACTGTAAATAGATATAGCTATGACCTTTTCAGGTTATCTTATTATTGCTAAACTCTCAATAAAAAAAAATCCCATTTGTCCTCCTAATTATCAATGGTAGAAAGGTGAAGTAAAGTAATATCATTGTTTTAACATTGTTTATGGTAGCACTATAAATCTTGTATTCATAATAAATAACATGTTTTTATTCCAAACATAATACCTTTTAATGCCCGTCATAAGCCTGTATGAATACTATATGTGAAGTGATCCTCACTCTGGATAAGGGTGTCTGCCAAATGCTGTAAATGTAAGTGATGTGAAATAGTTTTCTCCTGTGTGAATTAGTGCACATTTTTTTTCCTCAATGTATATTTAGTCCGATTTTTATTGTGGATCATAGTAGGTCGAGTCTGGCAGGAAACCTGACAAACCTTGCTACTTTTTTCATTTCTTTGGTGTATGGGATCAATTTTGCAATCTTCAGATAATTCTATCATAATTTTATAAAAATATATAATTTGGTAATGCAACCAAATTAAAGGGTAAATTAGAGTTAGCCGTTTGAGGCTCTGGTAAATGAGCAGACCTGATTTGGGCCAACCTTGCTCAATATAAATGTAACTTTGTCCCTTACAGAGCTCGCAGCATGAAGGTTGTAAAGTCATGCATATCATACCACAAAGAAAATAATTTCCTTAAGACCGCCACAAAAAAAGATGTTGAAGCCTATGACGTTTGTAAAAGATTACAAAAACAAATAAAAAAAAAAAAGTACCTGGGGTTCCACCAAACCACAATCAGAGCCATATTGTCCAAATGGAGAAAATCGTCTAAGATAAAGTCAGTGGTCATGACTCTATTATCAGAAAGGCACTGAGCTCCATGGGATCTATTGACCCATTGCTCTCTAGGAAGAACTCAGGTTTGCCAAGAAGAACCTGGGTGCTCCTCAAGAATTCTGTAACAATGTTTTATGGGCAGATTAATAGCATGGACCTCTTATGTCTGGCAAAAACATACCATCATTTCATACCAACCTCATTCCAACAGTCAGGCACTGTAGAGGATGTGATAGTTTGGGGATCATAGGAGCCATGAATTCCACTCTGTATTGGATAATTCTACAGGAGAGCAGCAGGCCCTCTGTCTGTGAACTGAAACTGAAGCACAGTTGGGTCTTGAAGCAAAACAATAATCGGAAACACAAACGGGTCTACATCAGAATGTGTGAAAAATAGGAAGATTTAAGTTTTGTAATCAATAAAGAATTAATTAATAAATACATGAGTATATATTATTTTGGGTCTCTTTTATGCATTGTTAGGCTTTGATATGATATTCAGTGTAAAAATGTTAGTTATAGATATGTACAGTTACATAGTTAAAATATATTTACATTTATAGCACTAGAAAAGAAGGTGCATGTACATTTATAATGTCAGAATAACAATAGTCAGAGGGACTAACATTAACTTCATTCTTTTTATGTATAGAATTCTTTTATAGCTAAGGACATAAGTGCTATGAATCCAGTTTAATCTCAGGTGGTGTAAGTCTGTTCTACAAGTGTGTGCTGCATCTATGGTGCAGTCTGTGTACTAAACTCCTTATGCTTCCTGCTCTGCTGCTGCTAACAGCTGTGGAATGAGGATTAGTGAAGGAAAGACATGAAGGCCTGATCCAGTTTGGACACTGGGATCCAATTTGGATACCGGGAAACAGCTCTTTTTGAGGTTATTTATTAGGCTCAAGCTTTGGCAGTTGGCTCACTAGGTATTAGTCAGTACAGTTTAAAGAGGCTTTTGATGCAGTCTACACTTTTGATGTAATCCAGTGTACAACACAGAGTACGTATACCACGCTTTGGTTAGTGAAGGTGATAATACATTCGAAATGAGCCTATTTTATCAGTGGCGCTTGCTGCATTGTTATTAAGGTAGTATTAGTTTGATCATAAATCTCCATCCATCCATTATCTATAGCGCTTTATCCGTCTGGGTCGCGGGGAAGCTGGAGCCAATCCCAGCATCTTCGGG
>JAQQZR010000004.1:9282287-9292721 GCA_030068235.1 Notoglanidium macrostoma
CCTAATCTGCATGTCTTTGGACTGTGGGAGGAAACCCACGCATGCACGGGGAGAACATGCAAACTCCGCACAGAAAGACACCCCGGGTGATCCGGGGATCAAACCCAGGACCTTCTAGCTGTGAGGCGGATTCTTTAAGTCCTGTAAATAGCGAGGTGGTTCCTCCATGGATCAGACTTGTTTATCCAGTACATCCCATAGATCCTCAATCGGATTGAGATCTGGGAAATTTGGAGGCCAGGTCAACACCTTTGTCATGTTCCTCAAACCATTCCTGAAGAAGTTTTGCAATGTGGCAGGGTATAATATCCTTCTGAAAGAGGCCACTGCCCTTAGGGAATACCATTGCTATGAAGGGGTGTGCTTGGTCTGCAATAATATTTCGATAGGTGGTACCTGTCAATGTAACATCCATATGAATTCCAGGACCCAAGCTTTCCAGCAGAACATGCCCAGAGCATCACTTCCTCGGCCGGCTTCCCTTCTTCCCAAAGTGCATCCTGGTGCTATCTGGGTGAGCTGGTTCACAGGTTGTCCTTCCTTAGACTACATTTGTAAGGTACTAACCACTGCATACCAGAAACACCCCACAAGATCCACTCATCTAACATCACAATTTGGCCCTTGTCAAAGCAACTCCGATCCTTATGCTTGCCCATTCTTCCTGCCTCTAACACGTCAAATTCAAGTACAAGACTGTTCACTAATATAACCCAACCCGCAACAGGAGCCATTGTAATAAGTTAATGTAGTTCACTTCACCTGTCAGTGGTTTTAATATTATGGCCGATTGTTGCATTTAATCATATTAACACATTACACCCAGAGGTTGCAGAATAATTGTTATTCCCTGAAGCTTCCCACAAGAATTTCTCAATTCAAATATTCAAACTGAACTACAAACTATCCAATTAAAACAAGGTTGTTAAATAACAAATAAATGCATGGTGTTCATGCTTGGAATTAGTCATCTGCATATATCCGTAGTGCTGATCTTCCTCTGACTCATCAACAATTTGGCACCACATGTCAGACAGAGAGACTAAACACTCTACATGAAGTAGAAACTGTTTAGCTCTTCCCAACCCAACTACACATTTATCATATTTTTACCAAGCTGTGACATCTGGGAAAAAAATTAAATATCTGGGGAAAAGGCCACTGAAACAATAGGGGAAAGCCTTTGACTCGAACTTGAACTTTGACACACTTCAAAGTTCAAGCTGATTTTATGTAGATGAGAAAAAAAGTAAGTATATCCAATAAAATAAATTTTATTCCCCAAAAGAGAAGCTGTGCAGCTGTTCAGTGAGAGGAGTGCTGCAGCTCACGAACCTGATAAACTGTTTAATGTCTGAATGGGATAGTTTGTAACACTCAACATGGGGGCTGTATTACAGGAATCACCATCCCTCAATAAAAAGAGGATTGTTGGTACAAGTGTAATTTGTACATTTTTTGAGTGTTATTTGAGTCTACGGCCACAAAATAGGCCTATTAATGCCATTTTTGTCATATTTACCAATGATTTCAAATCTATTTTTTTAACATTAGTTTGTATAAAAAGTAAGATTAAGTAGGATTCTAGTCTATACAACTAGGACAAATTTGTAAGAACTTTGAAGGCCTATTGTTTATATTATCAGTGTTTTTGTCAAAATTATATTTATGCTAAATGCCATTGTCACTTAAATGTATAAGATTTAAAAGTAAAAACATTAAATATTTAAAAAGATTAAAAGTAAAAAGATTAAGATAACCTTTAAAAGATTTTTAACTGAAAGTAGAATATATCCTATAAGATCACACAATCTTTTGGAACAATGTGCTTGATTCAGTTTGAGAAGATTTAATTGTCAACATTAGAGTTAGGAGCAGGGTTAGTATTTGTACCTTTCCATACCACTTTGTGAAACAATCTCCAACATCACCCATGTTTGTTGAATTTATTGAAATGTTCATAATTTTTATGAATGGAGATCAAATGAAACTAATAAGCACTGAATAATCAACTGAATTATTAGCTATGCAAACTAAAACAATTTTTTTGTTTGTTGAAAATTGACAAATACTTTTGTTGACTGAAAATATAAAGATTTTTTCCCCTAAGAAACTGTAAGTGATTAAAGTGTGCTCATGTAAAGTACAAATCCTCTAAAATGATGCTTAAACATAGTAATGAGGTACTTTCCACCTCTGACCATGACTCATTGATGTAATGCATGTAATCACTGACAGTGTGCTAAAACATTTAGCAGAGAATAATAATGAATGAGAAAAAAATATACGAGCGTACAGTCCAGTTTCTGTTCATCCTCCTACACGCAGGGTGAGTGTTCAAATCCAGCTGTCCTCAGGGGTACCTTTGAACTGTGAACAGTGAGGCATACTAACGCTACTAATTTGACATTTCCTCTCTTCCCACACACCCTCCCATCACATACATAGAGCCACATGCACATTCGTATTGAACTTCTCACACACACAGTCTTCACATCTCATGCAACTCATTGTACAATCCAGTTGGAAATGTAGATGAGGTTTAATCTTGCCCTGTCATGCACATGTGGATTAGTGTGTGAGATTATGCCAAGGTTGTGCTGGTATGAGACAGGATAAAAGAATGTATGCAATTTTATGTGTGTATGCATGTATATGCATTGGGCAGTACCACTGTCCGTTGACCATGACCGAATGAATGTCCACCGATTTCATGGGTACTTGCAACAACAATCACAGTGACGAACACAAGCTTAATTAGTTCGAGGGAACGGAAGGACCTCCTTTCCTCTCCACAATATGGCTAAACTGGACTGCAGAGTGAGACAAAAGATTGAGTATCTGTAGGAAATAAGGAATTACTTTTGCATTACTGCACATCTGTTCCGCTTAATGCCTGTGGTGCTGTATGAGTGGGTGAGAAAGCGAAACCTCACCACAGGGTTATTGTGATCTATATGTAGGGGTGTTTTTTGTAATTCATGGTACTGTTCACTATTCATAGGGCAGATATTTTATGCTTCGTATTTTCACGTTGTGTGTCCAGATCAGTAAGATTCTGGAGGCTGTGTAGAATTCCCTCTTCACATCTTATGGATCATGTTTCACAGGTCACGCAACAACGTATATATGGTCACAAACTGTACATCACAAACTACATTTCAGGACAGTGCGAGACTATTTTAGGCCACTGTTTTTATTTTATATTATTAACTGTTTAATACTCATTCATTGTTTAATGTGTAGAATGTTATTCCTTTTAAAGCATATTGCTCAGTATTGAACTTTATGAAGTAACTAAAGGTGAATTAATAGGAATGGTGTAGTTAGGGAAGTGAGGAATAGAAGTCTAGCTTTCACAATGGTTTCTGGAGTCCATTCATCCATCTGTCGTCTACGCTGCTTATCACAGGGGAAGCTGAAGCTAATCCCAGCTGATTTTGAGCGAGAGGGTACACCCTGGACAGGTCACCACTCCATTGCAGGAATGAGATAGACAGACAGCCATTCACACTCACATCTATGGGCCAATTGACCTAATCTGCATGTTTTGGGGAATCCGAGTGCCTGGAGAAAACCCACACAGGCACAGGGAGAACATGCAAACTCCACACAGAAAGGCCCCCAGTCAACCGGGGATGGAACCCAGAACCTTCTCGATGTGAGGTGACGGTGCTAACCACTGCTCCGATTCCTGGAGTCAAAGGGGTTAAAGTGTGGTTCACTGTGATTGTAAACCAAGTTATTTTCCATGAGTCTGTAGTTTCCAAGGTTTTTCCAGGTCAAATTATTTTTAACATCCCAAAATCGTACCCTCTACATTTCAAGTTCTGTTTTTGAAACCATGTACAAGGTTGGTACTGTTGAAATTTAATATGCTGTAGAAACTTTAGGATAATCTAAACAAGGTTCTGTGTGCTGTTCTGGGATAGGTTTGCCTTGCCCTCCGCAATAGGAAATCACCCAGTCTTGCCCTCTGCAATAGGAAATAAATTAGTCTCCAGGGTAATCAGTCACGGAGTACACGGACGCTGGTCGGCCCTCTGCCAGTCCCAGAAGAATCGTCTGCCCAGTTGTTCAGTACACAGACCGTCCCCCTGATCTCCTGAGAAATCTGTGACCAGCATTTTCTCACAAGCACGAAGTGATGCATATACATACATCCAGCAGGAATGACACTGGTGGCCTATTTCGGGTTTTGAGAGAGATGATCCAGCTGAGCCACGGTCCTGAGGACTGCTTGACTTGTGTCTACGTGCTGATCTCCAACAATCCATCATCAAACATTCTAAGAAAAACATTTGTCTTTAATCAGCAGCCATGTCCTTGAGTCTGAAAGACATTGATGCAGAATGTTCAGTGGTGTACGCAAAGACAAGGCAGGAAATTTCCCTCATTATTATATAATTCGGATGTAAGCGGTCATTCTTGGCTTTTATTTTTAAACAATTAAAATAACTGCATTACTTGACTTAAAATCTTGCGTTCCTTAACCACGCTGCTCTCTGTCCACCGGATATGTAAGATCAAAACTTCAATGACTGGCTCAAATGGATAGGATAAAATGGACCAGTAGCTAAATAGAGTGCCAGATCTCTGACAAATAAAAGCATTGCAAGACATCGGAATATTCGTAATGTCTTGTCATGACAGGAAGATTTACCGTCATCACCGGAACGTGGTTTTGTATTTCACTTTAACTGGAAGGATTTGGTTTGAAATCTTAGGCATGTTTTTCAAGTTCCTGGAACATAAATGTGGTGGTGTTATTATAACAGCAGCGCCCCCTGATGGTGTAATGTCCATGGCATTTTGCATAATTCTCAAACAAATTGTAATTGCATATATGAAACCGGTGTGACAGTAACAACTAAGCAGCATAGGAAATTATTTAATAATAGGCAACACTCATCACTGATTATTCTTTAAACAGGAGCACTATAGAGTTACTGGACTATTGTTCATTAATGAATTCATAGTAACCATTTAGTAACCACTTTATCCTGTTCAAGAGGATCTGTAGCCTATCTCAGGAACAATGGGCATGAAACAATGTGCAGGAACACACCCTGGATGGGATGCCGGTCCATTTAAAAGCACATGTTTACACACATTCACATCTAAAAGACAATTTAAAGTCGTGAATCCATGGCATGTTTTGGGGATGTTGGAGGAAACCAGAGAAAGCAGAGTAAGCCCACATGAACATGGTTAGAACTTATTTAATTGCCATTCACTCCGTAACCCCTTGCTCAAGATCAAACAGGGGACTGGGGAGGTGTCAACACCACCTGCTGCACCACCATGCCTCTGTTTTTATTGCGTTCTGACAGGAAACAAACAGGTAGAAATGAACTCTCAGGTCTTCTCTTATACGTGAATAATTTTTATTGATGTAAAGATGTGTAATCTTGTTCACTGAAAGAACTCAAACATCAAAGTAAATATCAAAGTATATCAAGTTTCTTTGTCCAGCTCAAATGTTTAAATCATAAGCTCTGAAATGAAGAGCAAAGATGCAGTTATTTCTGTTCTAGGTTAATAAATTGAAATGACAAATATTGTAGTGACCTCATAAACCAACTAATTAAGTGACAGACAAAAGATACAGAACACCAGGCAAATGCAATAGGAAATTTGCCAGAATGATTAAGGTGAGAAAACAAAGCTAAATGTTTGGAGTGAGTGAGTATGATATATATTATACATTTTCAGAGTTCGATCCAGTAGGGCATTTGCCTTCACTAAATAGGCTATATTTGCTTTTTTTTTTTTTTTTTTTTTAAATATTATTATTTGAAGATCATATATCTTTGTGACAAATACATAGTCATATCCAATACATTTATGGCAAAAGCCAAAGTTTAGACATGCAGCATAAATATTTAAAGGCTTCTTCACATTCACCAGCAATGATTAATGCTAGAAAAGAATAACCTGTTTGGCTCTTTTTGTAGAGTACAAAAAATTTAGCTGCAAAAAGTTTAACACATTCAAGAAAAACTTTACTAGCTAGGAAATTCCTTCATTTCTATCTATACCCCTACTGTCTACAATATCTCTGTGGCTTCTGTGCTGTGTACTGTTATACTTTATATGCATACTGAAGGGCTCACTCAGAGCCGAGGTGAAAAAAAAGTGAAGCTGCTAATCATCGCCGCCTGGTGGACGCAGCAACGCCAGCACTCATTCGATTCATGGTTTTGCTCATATGAGGGAAGTGCACATTAGGAGTTCTGGAGGTAGGGCCGTAGAGGCCCAGGTTGCGGGCAGCCATGGATTTGCGGGGTACTTTGACACAGGGGAAAGGGGAGAAGATCTGCTGTGGTTTGGGAAGAATCTCTGGAGTAGAGGCTATAGAGGAGCTGTGTCTGAGAGAGCAAGCTGTGCTCTCGGAGCTGGAAGAGTTGGAGCGGGTGGAGCACGCCACTGCTGAGACATATGGCTGTGCATTGGGTTTGGGTTGTGGCTGTGGATTATTTTCCATCTCTGGTTCTGGAAGCGGAGGTGGTGTTTCTGGGTCCTTAGACTCTGAAGGAGCTTGTGCTGATGAATCCAGGTCTAGACTGGATAGCTGCTGTTCCATGTCATTTATCTCCTCACTGCAGCCAGTATCCTGAAGCTGGAGCTCTGAGTCTCCCTTCTCCATAATCCCTTGCACTGGCTCTTGCAATGGCACATCTACTTTCTCCTGGCTTTCACTGTTATCTTTCCTCTCCTTTTCTTGATCTTCCCCTTCCTTTATCTTCTCGTCTCCCTCTTCTACCTCTTCTCTCTTTGTTTTGTGCTCAGCGCTGGTGTCATCCTTCAGCTCCACAGGGTCATCAAAACCCAGCTGGGCCCGGGCCCGTGCCAGGTTCCTGCGATGAGCACTCACATGGGCATGCCAGGGGGACTGAAGACTGTGATCCTGGGTGGGGGTGGACTGGGATCGGGGAAATGGCCCTGTAGGACCTCTGAGCCCCTGAACCATACCATTTCTGCAAGGATGCTGAGCAGCTATGCTCTTCTTTCCCAGGAGAAGATGATTGACCACAGGTGAAGAGTGGATTTGGGAGGCAAAGATGCCAGTGGCTGGACATTTATCTACAACAAATCAAAATATACACTGATGACAACCAATATTACAGTTATTGTCCTAGTTCAATGCAGTTCTCCTGACCAAATCAACACAGATCATTGTCAAGAGGTTAGAAGGTTTGATTCAGTTGCGTGATTCATAGAAATTAGGGTGCACCAAATAAAGGAGTAGCGAGTTCTATCATTCTTGAAAATGTTCCCTAAAATGGAGAAAGGAAGAGCCAGAGCATTACACCCAGATTACGCAAACAGATTGCCTTTGCTTTGAATCAGCTCCCATCAACCTCAATCCCAGCACTGTATACCACACCACCAAGATGACCAGTACATTACTATAGCAGCCCTTTACCAGAAAAGTCTAAATACAAAGCCCAAATAGTCAGTACCAGTGTCGAGACTCGCCCCTTTACTGGGCCGATGAGGAGCAACGGGTTCAGCTTCCACTGGCAGTCCTGAGAAGAACGTGATGAAACAGTCCTGAAAAGTGCTGGTGAATATGTCTGTCTTTATCTAGACTAATACATGGTGTAAACGAGAGATCATGACTAAAATATTTATAACGAATATCAGTGAAGAAAATGACAGAACAAAAGATACTAAAAAGGTTAGAGGAAAAGGTTGTAGCCATTTAACTTGCACTGTATTTTGCTCAGGTTTGTCAGTGATACCCGCATATCCACATAAACCACAGTTAATTAGGTGGCTAGGTGCTACTTCATAGCTTTGGGTTAGAAGAAGGTATCCAAGATGCCTTCACTTCTAAAGAACTTTTTCTATGATTGTATCCCGACCAATGATCGCAAGACAACAGCCTGCATATTTTAATGCATTTTGTACTGCTTGCCTTTTCACTGTGACGATCTACTGTATATCAAAAAGGTTTCCTTTTGGTACTTTATTCAAATCCAAATAAAAAACGTATTTGATTTCAAGATGTAAAATACATGGATAACATGCAGTAAATCCATTAATTTTGTTCAAACATTGCAGTCATTTGAGCCCATCCCTAAAATGAAAGCTGACCCTCATCACATCTGCTTACAGTGTTGTTTGATTAGTTACCTGTGTGAATGTAAAGCATGTTGGCCTGCTGCTGCTGCCGTGTCTTGATGCGATAGTACTGCTTAGTGAGCGCTCTGATGTCCGTGCTCATGCGCTCCATCATCATGCTGTTGATGGTGGCGTGATGCTCAGCCCGGCCAGCCCCCACCGCCCCGGGGCTCAGCTCAGCCATACTGCCGCAGGGAGAGCTTTGCTCACCTCGCTGTTCTGGAAGGAGGAAAAAAATGGACACAAAAGAAAGACACATTTCCAGACAAGTCAAGGAGTGCTACTCACAGCCCAACAAATACTAAATAATTCTATATATGCTGTATTTAATAAATCTAAACACAGGAGCTTCACTTAATGCTGTTAAGGGTTCATGTATGATAGTCACCTCAAAGAATGTAGTTTGGCTTCATAATGTCTATGGAAGCAGCAACCTCATTTTTGAATACGACAGGGATATCAGAGCTCTGAGCATTAACAGATGCCTAACACTGATTCAATATAAACCGTTTTTCACTTTAATAATTGCAAAAGCTGTTTAAAAATCATTGCTGTGTGGCCACCCCACCAGTCATTAGTTTTGTTCAGCTAAAGAGGTAATTAAAATGGGAAACAATGATTTTATTTAAGCTGATAGCAACTTTGCATTAAGAAGAAAATTTTTCTCAAAGCAGCATGTTTTTTAAAAGAATGGCCAAAGCACCAGTTTGACCCCTGTTGTCAAATATAATCCAGTTCAGTATTAAGTGCTGGATTAGTGCACAACAGCTTTTGCTATTTCCAGTTCTGCAGTAATTATGTGAGAGTGATGAAGCAGGGAAGTGTGATGGCTTGGAAGAGAACACAAATTGCTCCAATTTTATAAAGAGGGACAACCAGTAAGGTTGCCATTTTACCTTTTAAATGCTTCTGGTATCGCTGAATCTCAGGGGCCAGGAGCCCTCCTAACGGTCCCAGGCATCCCAGAGCAGTGACAATAGAGTCCTCATCATCCATGTCTCCATCATCATCACTCTCCCATCCATGGAGCCCTTGGCTACATTTAAGAATATTATAACTCAGTATGACATTTATTCAGTACATCAGGAATGTATTGTAAGAACACAAAAAGGTTTTTTCCCAATCACAAACTCTGAAGGATATTACACACATCATTGTTTTTCAGTTTGGTCTTGGTCTTGGTCAGTTTTTTCTAGTTGCCTTTCTTATGTCCTAAATAAACATGTTCAAATACATTTTTACAAATTCTACTTACAAATACTATTACTGCACATATAGACACATTTATCTATAGTCTGTAGAAGGTTATTTACATTTTATATTTGCAGTATACTCCATCACACGCACATTATAGTACAAACTACAATCCTCTTAACTGATAACACTAACTCATTTACAACACAGAACAACACGGTGTAATCTAAGCAGACTTTGTGTCACACCTGCCATTGGCCTTGACTGGAGCAGGGAATGGAGTGATATTATATGTGTACTTCTCCCTCAGCTCAGCCAGCTGGGGAAATGGGAAGGTGGCCATGGAGTATACAGTCTGTTAGAGAAAAACACACACACACACACACACACACACACACAAAGACTGGTTTTCCCAGACCGCCACATATATACCATTATCACCAACAGAGCTGTGAGTCAACCAGCTGTTTCTCTCTCATGTAGTTATCAAAATGTTCTTATTACAAAGACTGTAATAACACATTTTTCCTGCTTTGAATGTAACAGTATGGCAGATGCTTAGTCAAAGTGCTAAAATTACGCGGTAGAAGGGGGAGTTCAGTTCCACCAAAATACGCCTGATATCACCTGATGGTGGTAGTTGCAAAAGTAATAATTTAGCATGCTATTATTAATAATGACATCACTAGGATACTGACGATGAATGAATGGTCGAATATTCCAACACCTCAGGGCTTAATTCAGTTTCATTTTTAAGTATGGCAAGTCATTTATCCCAAATTTGTAAAAAAAAAAAAAAAAAAAAAAATTCTGGAGCTAATTAAAAAGTGTGTCTCTTGGGAGCCTTTAGCTGTAAAATTATATACCTTCTTGTGGGTCATGGATTTAAGAATGAACTTCCCAAACCTGTATGTTCTATTACAAAATGTCAATTAAGAACATGTATTACTGCAAGCCGATGTCAGAGGTCTCCCACATTCAGAAATGTTATCGAGTACAGGTACGTGAATTGTATGTGTACATGTCTTCCGGCTAATACAGGGAGTGCAGAATTATTAGGCAAGTTGTATTTTTGAGGAATAATTTTATTATTGAACAACAACCATGGTC
>JAQQZR010000004.1:9296499-9312135 GCA_030068235.1 Notoglanidium macrostoma
GAGAGAGAGAGAGAGAGAGAGAGAGAGAGAGAGAGAGAGAGAGAGAGAGAGAGAGAGAGAGAGAGAGAGAGACAAACCAGCAAACGTTTTTTTTCCAAGAATGCATCTCGGGACCAGAACTAATGAACTACTGTGTTTACTTTCAGGTACACTGACTTGATTATTAATGCATAATTACTCATTTCTTTCCTTTGAAAAAGCACTCAGATACACATGTAGAGCTTAATGAAGAAAAAATTTCAAAGGAAAAAAGTCTAAAAGAAAAATGTATGTTTTGAGAAAATAGGCATGTTTTAGTAGTACGTTTTTGGTTAACTTTTCCAAAATACAGGTAATCTCATACACAGTGTGCTGAGGTCATAAGATCTAATTTACTTACAAATTGCACTGCACAAGAGCAAGAGATGCAGACATACCCTCTTCCTCCACTCTTTGGGAATTCCAGTTGGGAGCCTGGCAACTGCCTTGAGGGCATCATACCACTACCAAACATAAAATACTGAACACTAAGTGGAAAATATATGGAAAATATAATATTATAAGATGATATAAAAACACTCGGTATAATGTCTATCAAATCAACATATACAGGGACAGAAAACACAGATGTACAGCAAAGACTGAACTCACTCACCTGCTGAAAGCCATTCTTACCAAGAGATGGCTCTAGAGTGAACTTCAACCTGGTGTCCACCCCTGCAGAGAACAAGGATTATCAGGGAATTAATTCGAAAGAGAGTGGGGGAAAATGAAAAGGAACAACCACTAAAGAAAATGCAAATTGTCTTATGTGAAATGACTGCAGTGGAGTTTAAAAACAGTAGCATATAGAAGCACACGATTTTCAATTTGATCCTGCTGATTGGTACACTTTTTTCTAGAGTTAAAGCAAAGAAAACAAATGCCAAATTCTAGTTATTCTTGCCAACTAGAATAACAAACTGCAAATTACCCTAGATAAAAAAAAAAAACATATATTTAAACCAGTAAAAGAAACTCCACAAAAAATATTTATACACCCTGTTCCAAGAGGAGTCGTTTAGAAAATTTGTGATATTGACCATGTTAAGTCCTTTGTACAAAAGGTCAGATTTTCTCGGAGTCTTATCCATTCCACCGAAGCACACGTTCAGATAACATGCCAAAGTATTTGATCATGGATCATCAGATTTGTACAAACTTGTGGAGTCTGTCAGCTCAAGTGTACACTGTCATTAAAGCAAGAAGGGGACATCTCAAATACTAACAAATTCTGAAATTCATGTGAATATTTGTAGGATTCTACTTTTTACTCGATATCGATGAATACATTTGTGTTAAATTGAAAAAGAATGCAAAACTGCAGCATTTTCAAAGTGGTATGAGACACAAAAGACAGATAGATATTGTTTTCAGACATTTGATGGGATTTGTGATGTCCTCACAATTTGTTTAGGCTAATTTTATTTAAAACTGTCTCTTCACTAATGTAATCATACCAAGGTAAAAGTGAGACACCTGTTAGATTGCAAAACGGCTTTGAACTGCATTGAGTGATGAATGCAGTTGTAGTAATGTAAGTTAAACAAATATATTGTAATTAGCAAATGTAATCATTATCAAACAGACACGTAACAAAATTACATACATGTAATAATATGCAATAGTTAGGTCTACTTCAGTAGTAATTGCAGCTTCAGCTATTTAAGACACTGCAATATAATGCTAAAGCTAAAGGAAACCCGGAAGTGGCGTTAGTAATGACTGCTGTCCGGGTCTCTATGGTGCTGATATTTTAATCTCCCTCCTCATTTAGCTATAAAACCAGATTCAGAATCAGATTTGTGATTCGGTCGACATAATATATATCAAGCTCCATCCTTTAATATTTTTATTTGCATTGCGAGGTTTCATATACCTAATAATGAACGGTCTTTTCAACCAACAAGCAGCAGATGCTAATCCCATCAAAAGCAGTGTATAACAGCAAAGAAAAAAAAAACACCAACACAATACTACATAATTCCCCAATGGCAAGACGCGTCTTTCTTTTAAAAGGCTTCCATTTAAAACACAAACCTTCTCTTGTCTCCGTCATCGTCTCCTGATACGAGATAAACAACACTAAACCAAACAGAGACTATTTATTTACATTTCGACCACATTTCTGTACTCAGTCCTGGTCGCAGGGGATTAGCATTAGCCGACACGATTATCCTCTCTGAACACTCCTACTTCCTCACGTCGACAATAATTGGCTGGGGTTTTTTTTGTTGTTTGTTTGTCAAATAACATGCCACTTCGTGTTTCATTCCAGACATAAAAACGTTATTGTTTTATTTTAGTACTTAAACTAATCCAATTTCTTCGGTTTTGCTTCATTAACTAGGAGCCACGGTGTTAAGTACAGAAGTAATGCAAACTCAGAGCCAACACTAAGCATCCTAAAAAGTCGGCAGTGATCATTTCAAGAGTGATTAACACCATGCAGAGGAATGTGAACTCATTTAAGATATGCGCTTTTTGACTTCGTGCAGGAAAAAAAAAAAAAAAAAAGAAGTTGAATATTGCAAGAGACGAACAAAACGTGTTTACCGGTGCAAAACTTCTAAACAATAAATAAGTCTAAGCTGATTGACTACATCTGATACACACCACCATTGTTACTACTACCACTTATAATAATAATAATAATAATAATAATAATAATGATGATGATGATGATGATGGCGAGCACGCTAGTGGACGGGTTGGGATGCTTGACCTGGCTCGAGCGTGCAGAGGAGGCGCGGGGCGCTGCGCGAGATGCCGTTGCGTTTCTTCAGCACATTGCTGATGATGCCTCCGACTCCGCCGGCCGAGTTCTGCTGCTGCCGCTTTAAACAAACCCTGGACCTTTTAGAGGCGACCAACCTGTCTTGCTTCATTTGCAGAGGAGAAAATGGTCACCAAGCGAAAACACATCCAACGTTTTGCACGCGCCCTTTTCCGGCGTTTGGATTTCTTTTGTTTCTCATACGATAAGAGAAGCTCAGGCAGCCGCTGCGTAGTGGAGGATGGCGAGCTGATCAATCCACCCGCTAACGGCTCAGCTCTTACCCTCCGTACTGTTCAAACACATTCACCCCTTAGCCTCCATCATTAGAAAGCTCCACCCGAATTCGCAGAGTGGGGAAATTCGCCAGAAATGCAGACCGCGGGTTTGGTTTTCTAAAGAAGGCCGCGCGATGATTGGAGAACAAGGTGCTTTGGCGGCGGCCACGCGCATGGGCTGTGGTGCGCGTTCACACACACACGACGCATGGGAGGAGGCGGAATGGGGTAAAAATAGCGCCGTGTCCGGAAGAAGCGATACACAAAAAGGTAGGCATACACAGCGCATAAGGAGATGAGTAAGCAAGAAGCAAATAAATCCATCTGTGTATTTAACCCATTTCTATAAGTACATCTAGACACACATTAATACCTTGGTGTTGAATTCACACTACGCAGTGACGCAAAGCAAAATTTCCTGTAAGCTGATCACAGTATGAAGTCTTCTGCTATAGTTGTAATTAGAGGTCCACTATGTAGGATTTTGAGGGTATCTATTAGCTGAAATTGAGTGTATATACACAATACGCATGCAAGTATATACTTACGGAATTCCTAAATATATTTTCATTAGTGTTTAATTACTTGTCCTTTATATCTACATAGGGAGCGGGTCCACCTCTACGGAGACGCAATGTTGCGTTGCTACACTAGCCCAGAATGGATAGACCTTCCGTGAATCCACCAGAAGGATGACAAGGAAGAAAAAGGAAGACAAGGAAGTAGAAAGAATTCAAGTTTATTTGTAAGCACATTTCATATGACACGCATGGACACAATGTGCTTAAAATTAAGAAGAGGAATCATTGTTTGCTGGTTCTGGCTTAGAACTATGCAAAGCCAAATTCTGAAAAATTAAGGGTCATACATACTTAGCATGCTAATTGCAAGGGAGTGTGAATGCAAGTATTTGGAAGTATGCGATGGCCACCGTACATTCTATTACACTTTGAGAAGGGAGGGGTAAGGGAGGGGTATTCAGTTAATTGAATTCTACATAGTGGACCTTTAAGATATCTAACAGAAACATTATGTACATTCAGTTTAATTTTATTTGTTTAGCACTTTTATCTATGTATATAATCACAAAGCAGCTTTACAAAAATATATAAATTCTAGTTATAAATTTTAAACATATGAATTTATAGATTTATCCCTAATGAGCAAGCCAGTAGTGATGGTGGCAAGCAAAAACTCCCCGAGATGACATGAGGAGAAAACCGATTCGGTGCGGAAGGGAGTCCTCTCCTGTGGCACGTCGGCCCACAGCTGTTGTAATTGGCCCTTGAGATCCTACAGATTGGCACCAGGTTGGAGTTGACGGCCGAGCTGAGCCCAAACATCTTCGATTGGGGAAAGATCAGGGGACTTAGCTGGCCACAGGAGGATCTCAACATGATGAAGGCAGTCCATAGACTCACTTGCTGTGTGTGGATAGATGTTGTCTTGTTGAAAGACTGTACCAGGGTGCTGTCTCAGGAGGGGTGAGACATGCGGACGAAGGAGGTCACTGACATAGCACTGTGCCATCAGGGTTCCCTGAATCACTACCACAGATGACCTGAAGTCATACCCTATGGCTCCCCACACCATGATGCCAGAAGTTACACCGGTGTGTCTCTCCACAACATTGGCAGGATTGGTCCTCTACCCTCGGTGCCACCATATGCACACACGACGGTCATCCACGGTAATGCAAAACCGAGATTGGATACAGAGTCCAATACCTGTGTCTGGATGGCAGGCGCAGATGTCACAGGGTTCTCTGATGCTTGGCGCACAATACAATGATCCTCCCTTGGTGTGGTCTGTCATGGGTGATCGGAACCTTCACAACATGTGTGGGTGCCCTCACGTGCCCCACTTGATAAGCAATTGCACTATATGACCACCCGGCCTCATGCAAACCCACAATGCGACCCCTATCAAACTCAGTCAAGTGCTGGTAAGGCTGTCTAGTGTGTCTACGAGGCATCCTCCGTGTCTGGTGACTAGATGTGCCAGCTCCTTGCAAATAAAATCACTGACATACCCATCGCTGGTCTGCACGTGTACCGAATTACATCCGAATCGGACCAGTCCTTGTGGGTGCTTAACTTTTTTGTTCCTGAGTATGTATACATACAGACATACAGACAGACAGACAAAACACTGTATGATCCAGTTCTAATAATTATAAATCCTGTTTAAAATAAAGGGAAATTTTTAAATTCATACAGTAACCGCTTTACCCTGATTAGGAACAATAGGATCTGGAGCCAGTCTCAGTAACACTTCACACAAACGTAGGAATAAGTCCATCTCAGGGCGCAATGCACATCTAGAGGAGATTTAGCATATACAATCCACCTACTCTTTTTAGGAGATGGGAGGAAACCAGAGAACCTAGAGGAAGCCTACACAGCCATGGGGATAGCAAAGACAGAAACTCCATACTGATGATACCCTGAGCTTAAGACCCTGGAGCTGTGAGGCAGCAACTCTACCCACTGCACCAACGTGCCACACAAATTGAAAACTATACAATAAAATGATGTATACACAATGTTGTCAGTCTATTATATACACCCTTGACCTTCACATAAACTGCACATTCAAACAAGTCATGCATCATCAGTTAAACTCCACAGTTAAACTCTACTCTGACAAATTAAAGGAAAAAAACTGATGGTCCCGTCATACTGAGTGAGGCAAGCCTTGTTGGCATGGAGGAAGAAATTCTGCTATTAGAAAATAATCAACTTTGAGGTGGTACCACCCCCATCAAGGTTAAAAAGAATGAAAAAAGACAAGAAAGCTTTTATTCAACTGGTCATTTTTTCGACACAGCTATAAGCAAACAAATTTAATAATCATGCACAGCTATACTATACCTGATAGGTTCTCATGCTGCATGTGGATAAAGTGAAGAAAAGGAAAAAAAAAAAAAAAAAATCAATCAAGTAAATAATTTAGCATTTCAATTTTGCGGTCTTCTGTTAACATGACTTCATTTCAAAATTGGACTTTTTATAGGTCTAAACAGGATACACAACAGCTGTTTATGAAGCCATGTTCATTCACATAACTTTAAACTATTTTCCCACTAATGAATGAACACAAGTTAAATGCCTAATTTACTAAATGTAATTGTTCTTACCTACCATGCACTAAATAGACAGTACTTTAGGTTTTAACTGTTCACAAATGAACACTATTAAAAATCCATTAGAGATTTTAAATGTGACACTTTGTGCCAATTTCCTGCTCATTCGTGCATTTACAGTTTGTGAGGTCAAAATGCCCCGTATTTTAGAATTCATTGCCAGAGCTCACGTGTCCGAAACTGACCATAGATTTAAATAGGTCAGAAAATAATGTATAATAATAATAATAATAATAATAACAATGTTTTAAGCTTTCATTTGGACTGCTACTAAAATGCAGCAGGCAAAGAGAAATACATGATAACTGTTTTTAATGGATGGGAAAAAAATTTCTTCAAGAATAAATGTAAGGAGCATTAATGTAAGCAACCCCTCTAGTCTGCTAAGAGAAAAGGTCAGTTTCACTACGGCATTTAACCTCATTAAAATTCTGATACAAACACCGTAAGAAACATTTAAAGGAAAAATCCATCCTGAACAACTTGTATATTAATCTTTATAATTAACATGTTATCTTCAATAGTATCCAAGATTTATTCTGTAATGAACTTTTCACTCTGGCCAAAGGAATTCATCTCTACTTAAAGAGTGTGATGCTGCAGCAGTCTAGTCCTTTATTCTTTCGAGCTCATTCACCTCTTCATCTGTACTCTCGGCTCTAACAGATAAGGTTCCAAAGCTTCAACGTTCATGATGATACCCTCATCATCATCACTTGTCATCTCGCAGGTCACTAACTAGCCAAGCAGAGCTACACTGCACCATTGTATATAAATTCCAATCTGGTACTGAGAGTCCAACATTAGCTGTCTCCACTAATTCTACTGTGGATTTCTCATTATTTTGATACTGAGTGTCGCTGAAAAATTATGAGCGAGAAAGAAGCTTCTGTTGAAATATTTTCTCCTATTAAACACTAACGAACTTCTAACTGGGTAAAATCTGAGCACCATCCTTCCACACTGACTGACAAAATGCCTCAATCATTAACCCCTCCCACATAACTGTGTGTTAATTATGACCAGTGGCTTTAAGCAGCCTGTATCTGTAATTACGCATTTTCATTCTAGGATGAAGATGAGGGGACTATGGTGGCTGCTCCAGAAAGTTGGGACATTGGGACGATTCACTCTTACCTATTTTCCACCAACAGGAAACGTGTTCTTGGACCAATTCCATTAAGGATTCTTTGAACCTTGGTGCTAGGTAGTGAACCAGTCTGTGTTTCCACCAGTCTTGAGTGGAACCATTTTAAGGATGCATCAGCGGAAGGCATTGCACAATGCACAATGGAAGTAAACAGTAGTAGCATGACGGCAGATTGCACTGATTACCTGTGAGCATTTGTTATGTTATTGCAGATATTTGTCTGATTTATCATTTTCCATTGCTTTCTCATTGCAAACTAATGACATGTCCACTGACATCGTCACGGTTTGCACCGGAAAAGCCGGCTGTCTTTTGGTTCCAGCTGGGAACCAACGTTTCAGGTTTTGAACTCATTTATTTTTCGCTGCAAATGCTCCAAACAGTACAAACCAGAACAGAACCCATTCCCTGTTGGTTGAAAAGGGGTATGCGTATATCCCTCCACTCGTCTGTGTCCTACGCTTAAAAGTCCACCTCCTAGATTGAAATGTTACTGCGGTTGTGTTGGTGATATCATCAGCGGATGTGGCAAATGATACTTTTCAGGAATATAGCGTTTGACTAAAAATATGAAAGCTCGACAGACGAGGATGAAAAGGAAGAAGGGACAACCGTGACCGTGCACTCGCTGGTGGATACCATTCTCCCAACTCATCAGCTAACTGACAAACCTCAACTGGGTTAAACTGTACGAGTTAGAGGAGGGAAAATATATCATGTGCTAGTCAGAGGTGCTCCATTAGCAGGACTGAGAAACACGGAGCTACATAACATACATGAGTGGCAGTGAGGAAGGTGTATGTAAGTGAGTAGCAGATATTTAACTGCAATACATGGGCCATTTGCAGAGCAATATTGGCATGCTAACCAGCTATATTAGTATGTTTACTTTTATTAATTTTCCATTGTATGCAAAATGAGTTAAGGTCCGATTTGTGGCTCTCTGGCTTCCCTACAAAGTAACAAAATAACATTATGTAGCATATCTATTTTACTAGAACATATTCTATTGTGCCTGCTTATAACTTTGTTACCCTTTTTTATAAAGGAATTTCATAAGATTACACAGACTTCTGGGCGGGTTGATCACCTGAGGCTTGTGGACTCGTTCGATACACTGAACAAACTGGATCCGAGTTAATAAAACGACAGCTAGGTTCCCGGCAAATCATAGAATCAGTGAAGGCAGGTTGACAGCAGTGTGCCAAAAACTCTGCTGGAGCACAGATTGAGGCAAAAAAAGAGAAAATACTGATTATGAATTACTTCTTTTGGGGGAGACAGCTTGCAGGCAGGCGGTGACGATGTCACATTTCTTCTGTTGCTTGTGATATAGTCGATCCTTCCTTTTCAGCTGCCGTACCAGTTTAGCTGACTGAATACCGATACGATAATTAACCTCCTGAATGATCCACTTCAGCTCCTCTGGATCTGAAAAGAGATGACACACAGATTCAGGTCAAATCTGAGTCCAAAACTACAAACAAGGGTTCTTTCAGGTCTGAGATCAATGAGAATTTCATTCTTGGTTTCCTGAAGCAAAGATTGCTTGCATATGTTAAATTTTGCACTGGGTCATAAGTAGACAACAAGTGGACAGAATCTACATAGACATATTGAAATAAAAAATCTTAGACATGACTGAAAGTAGCATTCAAATCATTTCCAGTACCTGGAAACATCAGGGTTTCATTTTAAAGTACTACTTTAAAAAAAAAAAAAAAAAAAAAAACAACTTACACATATATATATATATATATATATAAATATAAAACACAGGTTAAATATATTAGATTGGATAAAAACTTGAAACATAATCAAACTCAGACGATGTAGTTCACAAGATGACATTTTTAATTAAATTTTAAAAGTATTTTTAAAGTGCTATAGAAAAAGTGGTTCTTCCAGAAACAAGACTTGTGACTGATTAAAAAAAGAAATACCTCTAGATCAGCTCCTATTCCTAAAATAGGAAAAGTGTTACCTCAGGAGATCTGTTTAACAGTCTGTGCTTCCTAAAACGGTTCTATTTGGCACCATTACTGAAATGCAAACCCTATGTTATGTTTAAGCATTCTTCCATAAAGGAAGAAGCAAAAGAATGACTAAGATTTCTAGATCTGGTCTTTTTCTCTCCAGTGTGTGCACTCTACGAAAAAAGGTGCTTGGAGGATTAATTAGGCAGTTAAGGGTTCTTATTTTCTATAATGGTCTACTTGGAAGCTTGGAAACCCTCTTCTGTAGGGCTTACAAAAAACCTTTGAGAAGAAAGTGATAAATGCCTTAGTGTGCTAGTTGAAACCTAAAGACACACTATATGGCCAAAAGTTTGTGGACACCTGAACATCGCACTAATATGTGGTTCTTCCACTAACTGGTGCCACAAAATTGGAAACACACAATTGTATAGATGTCTTTGTATACTGTAGCATTACAATTTCCCTTCACTACAACAAGAGGTCCAAATCTGTGCCAGTATTACAGTACCCCTGTGAACAAATCGAGCTCCGTAAAGACAGTTTGCTAATCCTGGAATGGAAGAAAACAAGTGATTTTAACAGAGCCCTGGCCTCAACCCCACTGTACATCTTTAGGATGAATCGGAACACCGACTGCACCCCCAGCCTCGTCCTTGCAGCTGAATAAGCAAATCCCCACAGCCCTGCTTCAAACTCTAGTGGAAAGGTTTCCAGAAGAGCGGAGCAAACAGCAAAAGGGGGACTAAATCTGGAATGGGACATTAAACAAGCACATATGGCTGTGATGGTCAGGTGTTCACATACTTTTGGCCATATAATGTACAATATTACATTTTTTTTTTTTTTTTAAAGTAATCTTTAAAAAAATCTTTAAGGGTTTTTTGGATAGTTGAAGGCTCCTAAAAAGGCTCTAAATGAGAGAAAAGAAAGAAAAAAGCTCTGATATAGCTCCTAATAAGTTGATCGGAGTAGAACCCTACAACAGAGGAGCTCACTTTCAAAATAGATTTCAAGAAAAACTCATTTAGAAAACTAGAACAGATAACCACCCAAAGAACCACTGAGGAACCTTTTTACAAGTGTATGTGGCTTTCCATTTCAAAACTTGGAAAGCATCCAGAGCCAGGTGGCAAAATATATCAGCTTTGTGAAGGGGATAAGTGTGTTACAATCTTAAAATGAGAACTCAACAACAAATTCAACCCTGCATGTGTTGGTGTACTTGGCCAATAAAGCTCATGTCTGAAAAAGCAAAGCGCTTGCATCATAAACCCTTAAGGGATTGTCTCTTTCTACAATGGGTCTGTTGTAGATAGTGTCATTATGAAAAGCAAACCTTTTACCAGCGTTGTGACAACATTACCCCAAGATGACAAGGTTATTATGAAAAGAGCTCCTTTGTTAATGTTGACCCAACATTGCATAGCACCAGCCAATAAGTCACCCCAAAACAGGCACTGGCCCAATGTCAGCTTGCTACCTGGATTGTGGATCCCAATCAGAAAGGGTTCCAAGAAGAACCTATTTATTTGAAAAACCTGTGTGTGTGTGTGTGTATGTGTACAGTATGTGCTTTCTTGCATGACAGTTTTCATTTGTGGTACACACAACCCAGAAACAGACCTTTTTGGGCGAGGTAATTCCTCTGGTGTCTCTTTGTGTGTTTTTCTTGGAGTTCCTGCAGGAAGCTGGACGCCGTGTTGCTTCTGCCCAGAAACGCGTCTGATCCTGAGGCCTCAGTCGAGCTGTCCAGACTGTCTGCGCTCCTGAGGCCCTTCCCGCTGCTGTACGTGTCGTAAAGCTCCACCAGCAGCCAGTCTACGATGGATGAGCGACACCCGGACCTGCCATCGTCTTCATCAAACCGTGTCCAGGCTTCATGGCACAGTGGCTCCAGACAGACAGCCTTTACCGCCCCGTCAGAAAGCACAGACCGTTTGGGGGGTAAACTTGTGAACGCTCCGTTAGTGCGCTCTACCTGTAGAGCGTGTGAACGCGCATCAGGGAATCCGGGACGGTTTTCTAATGAAACTCCGAGCGAGTTTTCAAAAACTCCGCTTTCCACGTCGGACTCCGCTTCCCGGTCGCATATGTCCACTTCTCTCAGGTCGAGTTCAGGAACTTTAACGCTTGACATTTTATTAAACCAACGTCCAGATGCTTTTTTTTTTCGCCAGTTCCCAAATATGAACGTCAAACAAGTGTGTAAACGGTGATATTTTTTTTATAAGTCTGAGAGGAGGAGCCGGAGTTCCGGGTGCGTGTTCCTGGAGCGCCAGGCTGTGTGATATCTTTCCAAAGCTCCGGTTTCCTTCCTGAAGTGCGGATTACTGCACTCCTACAAGAGTCTGTGAAGTCCAGCCTTTTTCCAAACTCCCCCCCCACAAGTTTCTCAGCCCGCAGCAGGTGCGCGACGCTAAAGCTCACAGGTGCACATGGCGCGAGACACGTATTAACTTTATTCCCAGGCGTGTGTGTAAAAGTAGGACTGTACTATATACAAAAGTGGGAAAAACTGGATAAACCACTTAACAGTAGGTTTGGCTTACGTCCAATACAGTGAAATGTATCAAAACAAACAAAGTCTGTAATAAAAAATAAGTGGCTGCTTAATGTAACGTTCGTCTTTTTTTTTTATCAAACAAATGTTTGCTGTTTGGCTTGACATGTTTCACACACAGAATAGTCTAACTATGGTTTAAACTGGGGGTTCCCAACCTTGTTTTTATCAGCTGAACTCCTTCAGCCTTATTATTATTATTATTATATATTATTATTTGCCTTAAGTACCTTATATAGAGTCCTTGAGTAAGGGAAACTTTAGTAAATGGTAACACTTGTTTCTTACTTTTATACTACTTATTAACGCTGTAAATTATTAACTATAAACATTACATTATACTGGGGTGTTTTGTTTTGTTTTTGAACCACTCGACACGAACCCTGATTTAAATAATTTAATATTTTTCCAAACGTGCTGATTGTTGTTGTTTTTTTACCCCCATTGTCGTTACATACTGACCAATCGGTAATAAGAGCTGCTTGACGGGCGTTTCTCACTGACCAATCACATCTTGTTATATTAAGCAACAGGGGCGGGTTTGAGAGAAAGGCGCTGCGCGTGCACAACTGTCATCAGCTGACCGGAGTTTCCGGTTCACAAGAGCACGTGACTGTGAAACGGGGAAGCCTTAATAAGCGCGTCAAACAGTTTATCATTGGGAATCTAGTGGACTACGAGGGGTGTGGTTAATCATTTATTTCATTCCCTCTGTAGGGTACTTTAGCAGGGATTATGAAGCTAATTGAGATGCCGTAAAAGCTGAAGGATTTTTAAGCAGCTCCTGGAATAGTGGAATTGCTGGTGGTTTTCTTAACGCGGTTTAACTTTTTTTTTTTTTTTTTTTTAGCTCGATAAAGTATTTTTGTGCATAGCTTTGTGTGTTTTAATTTGTCAGCAAGCATGGCCTCGATTATCCGACTACTCCACACAGCGTCCCATTTCACTTTTATTTGGGTCGCTTTGCTGTTGAGTAGCCTGGCCGTGATGGCCAAAACATACCACAAACCAAACATCGTGTTGATTCTCACCGACGATTTGGACCTCTCCATCGGCGGAATGGTAAGTGTTTGGCGATTATCCTTTACTAATTTCCATGTCAATCGTGTGAGTAAAGCTGTTGGAGCATGCGTCATCCCGTTTTTCCTTTTTGTGTTCACAGATTCCCTTAAACAAAACAAGGAAGCTGATTGGAGATGCTGGAATTACCTTCACTAACACTGTATGTATGTATGTATGTGTGTGTGTATGTATGTATGTATGTATGTATGTGTTAAATTGAATTGTTGTAAGTGTTGGTTTGAATTGGTGTGTGTGTGTGTGTGTGTGTGTGTGTGTGTGTGTGTGTTTTTTCAGACTGGGTGTTTTCATTGTATGGGGTAAAAGTACTCAGAATTTGCAGAAAGCAGTAGTTGAGATGATTGGGCCTGAATCATTTAGAACAGCTTCCCTAATTGCTTCCAGCTTTGCATCTTGTTAGTCAGTTTTCATTAATCTGTCTAAATAGTTTAAGCCAATGTAAAAAGCACACAAGCTTTGTATTTCTGACCGAGCAACAAGACCTGGACTTCAAACTGCCAAACTTGATCTCCTTGCTCACATAACCCGCTCTGTTCTGTCTTCATCAGTTTGTTGCCAGTCCCCTGTGCTGTCCCAGCAGAGCCAGCATACTGACCGGCAAATACCCACATAACCACCACGTGATCAACAACACACTGGAAGGCAACTGTAGCAGTCCTGCCTGGCAGAAGAGCCAGGAGCCTTCGACTTTCCCAGTCCTTCTGCAGAAAAATGGCTACTACCAGACATTCTTTGCTGGGAAGTACATGAACGAGGTGGCCTTTCTTTTTTTTAAACTGTCTGCTGTGCCAGTTTCATGCATCACTGATCACACACTTGATGTTTTGCTGGCTCTGTGACCGGTGCATATAATTTAACGTGCAATATGTAAACAATGAGTTGCTGGATAATTAGGTATGCCTGTCTGGGCCATTGGTCATTTTCCCAGGTACATCCATAGGCGCACTTTGTCAGTGCAGAGAGCTGACTAGCACTGCGGCGCACTTGTTCTCTGGGTGTGAATCATTCTCAGCACAGCAATCATTCTGAGCACATGTGTGGTGCTAGTACAGAGGTTGTAAATACACTTTAAGAGAACTTTCATTGCACTGTACAATTTGTAGGTGTATGGTTTTAGAGATTAAAACTCCTCTAGTTACATCAACATTAATCCTCTTACAGGCCTTCATCAGTAACCGTGTCTGGAAATGGAACGATATTGTTGGATGTTTTGGGTTAATGAACCTTTCTCAACACGGCAATGTTACTAATGCATTTAAAAACACCAGCAACTTTGTTCCACTTGGCTATACCAGAACAATGCTAAAATGCCATTAGTGTGACAGGTGTGCTGAGAGATCCAGCCAAACAATTCCTGGCCGTCACTCGTACATGAGGGAAGAAATACAGGGCGCCGGCTAACAGATGGGCAGCAGTCGTGTCTGCTTCTGATATAGCGAATGTTTATTCTGGAGCTGGTGCTGAATTTGGAATGCTGTTTTATGACTTCCACTGCAAAAGAGCCACTTCAAAGCTGGCTAAGCCGTTCAGTATGAACCGCAAAATGCTGATAACTAGGGTTAGAGAGGGGAGTTTTGGGGGGTTTTTTTGTTTGTTTGTTTTTTTTGCGGCTGATATATTACCAGGAAATTATGTATTTGATTACCTTTAAAGCTGAGCTTGTAAATTATTATTATTATTATAATTTTTGTGTTTTAGCAGTCCGTGACCTGAGGAAGGACCAACTGTTTTCCTGGCAATTCCAATGAACTGTGTGTAATTCATAAATTATAAACGCTTATAAAACTTTCCTCGAGCAGTTATGTACTTAATATGCAAGTAAAATAATGAAAAGGATTTATCTTCAATTATAGTCATTTTTCAGTGATGACCTATATGTTGGCGCTATGTGACGGTGATGGCTTGAACATTGGATGGTAAAATTATAGCTTGTAAAATAATTCTTGGTTGCTGTTATTTTTGTCCTTCATTATTAAACTCCCTTGTTTATGAAATGATGAAACCCTTAAACAAATGGACACTCGGCTCTTTTCAAGGTTTTGTATATAAAATATGCACATTATGTATGCATTCCTTAGAGGTTCATTTCACTGTACAGCAATCCATATAACCCCTATAGTTACATGTAAACTCTCACTGTTACTGTTTCTGTTTTAGTATGGTACCAAACAGGCTGGAGGAGTGGAGCATGTTCCCCCAGGTTGGGACTACTGGTTTGCACTGGTAAATAAAGACAAATGTCCCATTTATAATCCCAAGATGCATCATGCATGTTTTTGAACATTTTACCCCAAAACACACAATTTATCTTCACAGCTTTGAGTACATTTAAAATGCCACTCTGCGGATGCTGCACCCCTGCATTGACCGCGTAATTTAACTCTGCTTGTTAATCTTTATCTATGAGTTTTTGAAAACAGTCGTGACACGGCTATATCCAGTAAAAGCAGAACCAGCTGAAACCCCATTACTGTTTGCCTTCAGCACTGAGAATTTTATTATAGAAAAGTTGTACATTATTAAACTCTCTGTTTAACACTGTGTAAACAGGTTGAAGAGCACTGTAGTGCTTCTGCTGCCTGGAGGATTAGCTTCTCTTGGTTTTCAGCTTCCTGTGTCTGACCCTCTGGGGGGGGGGGGGCCGGGGGGG
>JAQQZR010000004.1:9326325-9341845 GCA_030068235.1 Notoglanidium macrostoma
AGAGAGAGAGAGAGAGAGAGAGACAGAGAGAGAGAGAGAGACAGACAAACAGAGAGAGAGAGAGACAGAGAGAGAGATAGGGAGAGGAAAAGAGAAGGAGAGTAAAAAAGAAACATTAAATGTAGCTTCTGCATAATAAATATCGTCTGATCACAGGGAAAACCTGGACTGGGCAGGAACTTCAGTCATAAGAGTAGCTACAGCAAGCAGAAAAACAATCGCAGCACTATTTTATATGCACATTTCATCTGTATTTTCTTTGTCTACCACAGTAAAAGCACCAGGTTAACACAATCAGGATAATATGATGTTTAGTCAACTTCTTTTTGAAAATGTGTTCAATTAGAAAGGATTACTGGTTTCACCCTGAGCTCAGGTTATTGTTTGTTTCACTGGTTCTTCTTAAGGTTCTCAGGCTGCTCTAAACATGTTGAACGTTTGTGTGCATGATGCCCTGCGCTAGACTGGCGTCGCATTCAGGGTGTGTTCCTGTCTCACACCCAGTGTTCCTGGGATAGCCTCCTTATCCACCACGACTCTGACCAGGATAAAGCGGTTACTAAATGAGCGGTTAATGAAAGATGAATGAATATACAACTGACCGATTTAACACTTTTCCTTTTTAAGTAATCGCCTCCTAACGTTAAACCAAACTAGCTGTGATGCGTGTAAGTTACACCGGCGTTTCAGTGTCAAACAACAAAAGATGCCCAATCCTTCCGCATGTATAACAAGAGGAGTCAAAGAGCAACGAAGTAAGAATAATTTCTCGAGTCCAGCCTCGTGTCATGTTGGACCTCAGATTACAGGCAACACAATCTCTGTCTGTCAAAGTCTGCCAAAGGGAAGACACGAAGGGGGCAATTATAGGTCAGGAGGCAGGCCCAATGCGCCACTCACTTGTGTACCATAAAATAAATACACCACTGGAACGCAAGAGCTGTGCTTAACCTGCCAAAACATAGGGACCTGACACCATGACTACTTCCTTTCACCATCCTCACACACACACACACACACACGTAATATATGTTAGTAGCACTTATACACACAAGTGACTTGTTATACAGGAGAAGTGTAAACTTATAACTTCCTCAAGCTGAAAGAAACAAAGAAGAAGGGGACGCGGTGAGACAGACGCTTAAAGCAAACTCGGAAATCCACTGTTATTTTGAGCATTCTTTAAATTACACAATGTACGACGTGTGTGTGTCGTGTCTCACGGTAGAAAATGCACTTAAAGCAGAATCTTTCTCTCCGTCTATGCAAAGCTTATCCTAAGGCAGGATACCCCATAATGAACAGCCTGCATAACAACACATCAGACTCCTATATGTGAGTCATCAAGCAGGTAGCCTAAACAAAAGCAGGTCCTCTGACATCACACTGGCCTTATCGTTATTACACAAAGAGTCAAGGCTGAATGGAGTCACACCAGGGCGGCAGCATGAGTAACGTCTCTGTGAGAGGAGACACAGAGACACTACAGTTGAGCTGTTATGCCAGGGGTAGACAAATCAGCATTAAAAAAAAAAAAAAAAAAAACCAAACACCTTACTGACTTTCTCAAAACAAGAGTTTTCACTTGGGAATGCTTAAATATAACACGCCTCATGGTTGACTGCTGTGAGTAGAACACTGGGTCCAAATCCTGCACACACTGGTCAAGGTGATCTGGTGATTTTTACTGGGTGGACTAATTAGCGTACATCTCAATGATCATTTCAGAATCAGGAACACACAGTTTAACCTAGTCAGCATCCATGCAACTAAAGCACAGAGTAATATTATCCTAGACTGTACACGTACCAATGAAATGTATACAGACGTCTGCACAGAATTGTAATCTCTCCTCCATTAGGGATAATCTAAAGCTGTGCGTCTAAAGAGTGGTCAGGAACGGTGTTTGTGAAGTGGTTAATAATGGATAATGGGCAGTTGGTGGACAGAGTGGACAGGTGGAAGACGACAATACGAGGGAGGAGAAACTCACCAGTGTCATTTTAAAGTGGTCCCGTGTGGCTGCGTTATACAAGTCGATCTTGTGCCGGATCTCCTCAGAACTGAGATGAGTCCGGACGGATTTCTCCTTCTCAGCATCCTGAATGAGAGACACAAAGAGCGTCAACACCAAGAGAAGGCAGGCAAATTAAGCTTGAGAAAATGTGTTTGAGGACAAAATGTTACTTCAAATCTGTATAAATCCATATTGGTATACTTCAGCATGCACAACCACATCACAGCTGCCATCCACGTTCTATACAGGTCGCGTGTACGATTCTCTCAGCCTCAACGTCTGTACAGGGTTACTAACAGTAGTGTTGCGATTTAAAAACCCCACTTAATTATACTTTGATTTACTGTCTACAACAAATTATTTATCACTGAAAAGGAGGGAAAATGCTTTAAAAACATTCAGGACAAAATGTTACCTTTTTTTTTTTTTTTTTTTTTTTTAAAGAGAAGTATACAGCATAAATTATATATCTGCATTTTATATACATTAGATTAGGACATAATTTAGTCATAATTGATCAGGATATCATCAGGCTCATATTGCCAAGACCTAGTCATTTGGTTGTAGAGTCTAAGAAATGATGAAAATCAGCCCAAAAATATTCCAACACCCTTGAAGGAAAAAGATCTCATTGTCCTACTTAGATTGTGTGACTTCAACACGGAATGACTTGCTACAAATAAGGAAGTTGTAAAACACTGCATTAAATGATGCTGATGATAACAAGGAAGGCCAAAAGTGACAATAATATTTACACCCATGCGTAGCAGGAAAGCACCTAAGCCCAACATGCCATGTGTGCTTAAAATACTATACATTTCCAAAGAGCTGATTGTAATCCAAATAAATCCCAAATGTATACGCATAGAGCACTGTACGTTTGTTGAATTGGAAGATACACCATGAAACAGGCCACTACACTGCTCCTCAAGTCTACTATTCAAACTAAACTTTAGGCTGGAATATTGAGCAAAAGATCTTAGGCACGTTTGGACCGTTGCTCTATGGCCTGTTATTGTCAGCAGCTTCAAGTGCACTCTGGTCTTACATGGTCATAAGACAGCAGGGAGAAGCAGGACTGCTTTCACGAGCTGGCGTGTTCAAAACAAAGCTCGAAAGCCTGCAGCACAGAAGGCACGGAGCCCCTTATAAGGTAAGGTCTCTCTCAGGCAATAATGCCAACACGTCGGCACACGAGGACCTTCACACTCTAGAGTACTGTTTAAATACTGTACCAGCCTTAGACCTGGGTTCTGTTTCTAATACTGCATACGTCCATCTGCTGTCAGGGTCAAAAGTCCCTCCAAGTCCCAGAGGCAATAACAGAAGATTTCAGGGTTGGGTTTCATTGCACATTGCAGCTGTATTACTAATATCGAAAGTGAGTAAAAACGTTGCGTCCTTGTGCTCGAAGCACATACGCTGTGCTCAGCCATGAATACAAAGTTGTACAAAGAGTTTAGTTTGGAAATGTATGTGTAGTTAGCACTGGAATGTACAGGCTCACGGTTTGGCAGAGTGAAGCTTGGAACAGCTTCAGCTTGACCTCACTTGCTAACTGAGTGAATCATAGCTGGATTAGCCTAATGACAGGTGCTACTCTGGTGCACCCCTATGGTGTTATACGACCAAGTGTATTTTGGGCCTGAGGGACGTGTGCCAGGAGGGAGGGATATTCATCCCGACCACCTGTGCCATGAGTCTAAAGTCTCAACAGTTCACGTAAGTGGATTTAAATCAACGCTGTCTACATGTGACTCAATCGTAGGCATCATATTAGTCATCGTCTTAGTAATACCTGTGTTGATGTTCCTGACTGGAAAGCCTCCAAGGCTTAAATCAGTACATTAACCAAAGAGCACTTCTCACACATCTAATCCAGCTTTAAATCTTTTATCTCACCCACATTAACTTGGTTTCCATGCAAGCAATGGAAAACAAGAGCAAAAAGACACTTTTATAAGCCACAGGTTTTCATAATGAAGGGATTCCAATACCACACAAGCTCAGCAGGGCAATTAGCTACACCACATACTTTCTGTTGAGGTTTAAATGCCATTTGAAGCCTTGTCAATTTAAACAAAAGATGGCAAGAGCTACGTAAACGTGCTCCACGGGCCCCTTTCAGTAGCGTGAAATGTACTGAATCTTTGTATATGAGAACTGTCTATGTGTTAATGTGTTCTGTGGAGAATCCCACTAGCGACACAGAGAGCACCATTATCTTGATGTGGTGGGTTTTATGATGTGGGTCTGGTTGGCTCTCTGATTGTGGCTCATTGTTCGGGCTGGACTGGAAAACCCTGTTTGCATAAACTGTCTGGCGTCACATCAACTCAGTCTAGCTCGACGTCAGACCTCCAGAGTTTTCTACAAACCATCATTTAATGTAACAAACAGTACTGTGATCCCACCCAGCCAGAAGTGCACTTCGTGCAGTATGCATCCGTTCTTTATTTGACACGTGCTCATAATGTCTGCTCCAAGGTGTTTTCACCACAATGAGTTTCGAATAGCATACTGAGTAGAACGGGTGTGAGGCTCTGGATGAAAAAGAAAGGGTTAAGTTGGACTGTACTGCACGGCCAAGCATGACTAAAGCAAAACAAACACTGTCAGTGAGGTAATGGCACAAAAAAAGCAGCCCTGCCTCCCACACTGCGAGTTGCCGAATCCTCCATTGCCTACATACTGAGATCAGCGTTAGGAAGAAGGACGAGATTAAAGAAGCAACAGCTAGCAGCCCTCAAGGTCCATCTGCCAAGCATAAACAGACCTATTTACCCCTAACAAAGCTCATTACTTTAAGGAGAAAAGCATTAATTGCAGACTGCTTCCAGCTATCACCAAGCAGAGGCCATGTGGCATCCATGCACTAATCAGTGAATAAGGGATATATCCTGAGCCACTACCATCTTGGTGAACACATGAATCTTAGAGCGTGTCACATCGTTGGTTATGTACGTCCTTCCCACTGTAGTCAGACTTCAGTGGAACAGGATCTGTGGCCAGACAGGTTTGTTGGGATACTCCTACCCGACAGAACCACTGATCTGATGTCATCTTTCCTAATGGCAAATATGTGCATCAGCAAAACCAGAAGCAGAAACAGGCGAGTATAACTTACTATGTAGTTTTGGAAGATATTTTTGGGAAGAACTACTCCTATTTGAAAGACGACTGGGGAATATCTCATGGGCTTGCCAAGGAAACCAAGGGTGAACAAGGCGCTTTCATGTTTTCATGAAAAGTGGCCCCCTGTGCACTCCTCACTCTCTCGCTAGCACAGGAAGCCCACAGTCACCACACCTTTCCGTCCAAATACATTCTTTACATAATTACCCTTTTTTCATAATCCACCAAGACTTCAATACTGAAAAAGTGCTTGTAAAGCAGTCCGCTGCTTCGGATCCAGACAGTCTAATCTGCGGCAGTGGCTGCTGCCTGAACCAGCAAGGAAGAGCCACTTCTCCCAGCTGCCACTCATTCTTGGTTAGCTGAGAACGGAAGAACGTTCAGTCAGAGTAGATGTTTCTCAGTTTTGCTCAGTCTTGCTCAGACAACTTGTAATTATTTTGACAGTTAATTGATGACTCACATGATGAGTACTCCCCTAGGGCTGGGACTGAGAAGCACTGATTACCCAATCCTTCAGAGAACCTTATTTTCAGTGTGTAAAGTGTTAGGTAAAAAAAAGCTTCTGAAATCACATCAGGCAAACGAGATGATACTTGAACACTTTATCCAAGATCATCAAGCTATTTGGGATTACAGGATCACAAGCAAAGTTTATTATTTTCTCAAATTTGTTGTTAGGTTGGTAACTGGAAATTCCCTTATCTTATCCCTTCATCCTTCTTTCGTAATTCCCCTAACATTACCTAGTGCAGTTTGGTTTTTCGGTCTGATGTCTATATTGTGATCACCTGCAGTGACATACATCTGAACATACGCCTGGGTTTTGTTGCTGTGAGGACTTTCAGACATCCTCTATACTGCAACCTTTACCCCCTTATTTGCTTGTATACCATTCTCCCACCATTCTTTACGCTAATCTCATAATCCTGTGTAGTGAAGGACACTCCCAACATCATACACGGCACTCTGGACCATATAAAAGTTATAAAGGCCAGGACTCCCTGTACCCTGTGCAGTCCTGGGTGTGTAAGATAAGCGAGTCATTGCAAGAGAACAATTCAAATGTCTGAGCTCCTCAGAACTGAAGAGAGTACCTAACAGACCAACAGCAATATACACTTCCTCTTTATAACATTTAAGTCACATACTGGAAACCTGGACCTATCAAGCAGCTCGCAGACGTTTCCTTTACACGCGAGGTCCCCGTTCGAGGTCCTTTTATCAGGGGAAATCACGTTTTTGATCAAGTGTATTCATAGATTATGAGGATAGCATATGTGACACCGGCAACACAACACTCAAAATGGCCTCAAGGCACTGACCGAGACATAGAAAAGACTTCAAAAAGACCTGAAGAAAAGAAAGTACGCTTTTAGCTTGACTCATTGGTAAGAAGCGCGGTCATTTCTCCAGCAGGAGATTAAACTAGCCGGGAAATTTTGCCAAATGGTCTCCCTTTATGAGAGCAAAGCTGAATCCGGTCCTTTTCCTAGTTCACATAGATATGAAGCACCATGATCTAACTGTTTGGGACAAGCCCAACAGGGTTAATCATTAACAAGTGGGTAAAGGTTAAGCCATCATGGTTAAGCCTGTTGTTTTTACTCAAATTTCTCTAAAATGGAACGGGATGACTTGAAAATGGTTTCCACACAGCAATGTACAGGACAGTGAAAGAACTTTCTGGAATATAGCATTTGTAGAGACGACAGCACATGGGATAGAAATGTTCAAGGTTAAACAATGCTAATGCTGCTTGAATGCTTGGTTAATGTTGAACTGAAAGGTCCTTCATAAAAAGCGCCGCTGATATCTGAGCTGAACGCTGACTCCAGTCGAGCTCAAACGCATTGTGGGATTAACAGCAGTGTTACTCATGTATCATTAACAGGATGTCCTCTCACCATTAACCATGGAAATGACTAACCAAGCAGTGAAGCCATTTATTCTCGTAGTGGACTGCGGAGAGTTAGAGCCATGAATATCCACCCCTAAAAATATTATTAAAACAAAAACCAGCACTAAAAACACAATCACTTCTGGTCAAAATGATGAGACGTTTCCTTATTAGTTTACATCTAGAGGAGATGTAGCTGACGAGATATGAAGAATGAGAGAAACAGTTGTCTGGGTGTAAATTTAAGCTACCTGGCTACTCGCGTCTACTGCGACGCAAAGCTATGAGGTCATTCTCTGAGGCTGAATGAACAAGTCTGCTATCAGACACACACCAGGTGTTGCAACAGAATCCACACACTCCTCACGGGCAGATATCCTATTTCAAGGCCATGAACAGCAAACTGTCTTGCATGGCCATCTGGGAACACAGAAGTGAGAGTAACTGGAAACTTAAAAACAACAAAAAAACAAACCCCAGAACGTGCTCAATACCCGAAGGCAACCACATTTATATTTCCAGGGTTTTGTTATCTTCAGTGGACAGGGGGAACAGTAGCAACTGTGCATCAGATTACAGGACCAGAACAAAGCTCTGTGTATGCAATTCAGGGATCCAAATCTTAGTTTGAGCTTTTATAAAAAGGAAATGATAAGACTTAACAAAACTGAAGGCAAAGCCTGTTGGCGCCACGTATTCAACCTTTATGACACGCCGTCGAAGAGACGTTTAATACCTCTGAGGGGGCATTTGTTATGGAAAGTTCCATTTCTATTGCAATCCTGACGAGTCGTGAGTTTAGACAGGTCAGGAGGTCACATGACTCAAACATTAGTTGTGGTAAGCGTCAACTACGGAGAATTTTTTGATGAGTTTTACTTTTTCCAGTGGAAAACATGCCATAAGAGGGAGTAAAAAAGCTGCATCATTAATTCTCACATAAAGCCTGTACTACCGCTATGTAAGCTGTACGGCTTATTACACTAACAGCAGCAAGAGAGAAGACGACGGCTGGCATTTAAACTCAGATTTTGATGACTTCTTTGCCAATTAGGTACGATGCATAAAAGTGACAAAGCCAAATGATCCCTCGGGCCAATCATGGTTCAGCGTTGCTTCAGTTCCACAGTAACGCCTTCACTTCCTACCTGCAATTAGCTCTCATTTACTAGATAAAAACGTACGTCCGTGGTTTCTTTTTATCCTGTCAGTTATAAAACAATTCAATGAATCTGTATAGACACATTATGAAGTAAAATAAAGCTTAGAAGGAAATCATTTGTGCTGCTGGAGAGTGCATGTAGCCAAACTACTACAAAGCTTAGGAGGTAACCTGATTAGTGCATTATTTTTTTTATTTTCAATGCGAGTTAATTTTTAGAAGCATTTACCTTTTGCTTACTACTTGTTTTTCCCATCTAAATTTTTTTAAATGCCAGACAGTGCACACCCACAAGCAACTACAGTAGAGAGTTATACACAGGTTGTACACAACAACCTACCAGCATGGCTGGCAGAAGCACTGGGCAACTGTTCAGAGCACCAGGCCACCAGGGGCACCGCGCCATCGACATACTTGCACGCACTTACAGGGATTGGATTTTGGATTTGTACACGGTAACCTGATCATCAGAAGAGAGGAGTTTTTCGCATCTCGAACTTGTAAGGACGTTTTGAACAAGATCGTTTGGACGGATTGGCCGAAATTTCAATTGAGCATCAAATCTGCATCAAATCGGAAACGCCTACTGAAGAGCTCACAGCCGCCAAAGCAAGAAAGGGCCACTTGTTTTCATTACACCTGTCGTATGTCTACAACAGGAGTCAATAGGTCATAAACTGGCTTTTTTTTTTCCTCTTCATTTGAACGTAAGGGGTGGCATATTCCTACCATCCCAGAGCACTGGATTGTCTTCCCCTGGCCCTGACTACAAGTACACACTCGTGAATGTGCAAGATGTATAGGTTACGTCTGTGATCATTTTGCACGCCGAAACTTCATCTGGTCTCACTTCTGCAGCTATCTTCTCTCATCTCCCTCGGCAGCTTCAAAGGTCTGTTGAGACCTGGACTGCAGGCTGCACTTCACCCATGGAGGTTCCACCTGATGGCGGTTAATTACATCCCTGCTTGTAAACACTGTGTCCAGATGCCACACGAGGCTCTGCAGCTCAATACGCTTGACTGAGAGCGCAGCTGGGACAAGGCATTTCCACACAGCTTGGACATCAGACCTGGTGAACATCAACAACTTCTCAGACTCGTCACCAAAATCGAACGGTTTTAAAACAAATGATCTCTGGAGCTAAACAGTTCCGAGGCATAACATATCAACAGTTGATTGCGTTTTGTTGATTCACGGATGTAATTTTACACGCATGCACACACACGGCCCATCATCGCATGGCTCGGCTGCTCCATGACGCACAAGGCTGCTCGGAAAGCAAACTGTGTTAACGCGTATCCTGCTCTTGAGCGTGGAGAGCCGGGATGGAACCAACATCACACTAAACTCAAGTGCGATGCAATCTAAATTACAGAAGAACAAAACGTTGGTTGTTTTATATATATATTATACATTTATGCAGTTCTGTTGGAGAATTATGTAAAACTTTCTTTGAGATCATAAGCTAGGCTCCTGGAAAAACCCATGTAAGGGGATGTCCTTTCTATTCCGGTCACAGAACTGTAAAACAGACCTAATAAAAGAGGATGTGGATTTACACGACATGGACAACCACCTAGTGACTTCCACTGAGAGACCGCTGTAAATGTAAACATAAGAGCACTTCAGAGGTTCTGCTTTAAACAACATGTGGCCTCTTTCTCCGAGTTACGTTTATTACAACGTTACAGAAAAAGTAGGGAACGGACAAATGAAACCGAATATTTAACAAGCTCTGGCACAATCCTGTAGCTGGTCTTATTAAGGTGGCTTATAAAAAAAATTATAATAATAATAACTTAAATTTGAGCATTTTAATTAAGCTTTCAAAGAGCAAAGAGTCCCGCTGCAGCCTTCTCATAAATGTCACAAGGGTGTGTCCAGTTAGATCTTTGATCCATCTTTACAATTTAGTCTGAACGACATTTACAGCTTTCCAAACATAAAACATTCCAAAAAGAACAAACTTATTTGTAGTCAGTGGCAGGGAGTAAATCCCACTAACAGGCTACTTCGGTTTCTTTCTAGACTGTAGGTTTGCTAACCACTGGTACAAAAACATAGTTTCAGCTACTTGTGAGGAACAGCACAGATCCAGTGATCTCTCACCAAAGTGTAGTTACGGTGATGATAAAAAGAACAGCGTCATATCCGCCTGCATGGAGATACACAGTGCAGCACTCTTTTGCGATTCTTATTGATCACACGATGGAAAATTCCCAATAAAATATTGGCCGAGATGTGCGATGACACTTTCTCTGCGTCACGTTATATGACGAGGATTAATGCAAATCACTTGCTCCGTGAGCTCCGCATCAGCCTATGCTGTCCTTCTCTGGAGGCTATTATGTGGTAGCTTTCATTATCTGAGAGCTTAATAAAAATTGCCTTTGCTGTTGGCTGTACTTGGTCAGGCGGGCATACCACATGCGTTCTAAGACTGGCAATCTCGGCTCATAGCCAAGGAATTGTGTGTGACGGAAAAATCAAGCCAGCTTTAATCAAATCAAATGAAGCTTTGCTGTCTCCTTAAAGTACATCAGAAGTCTGAAAGGATCCTCAACTGGTTTGATTTGCGTCACTGCTGCTGTGTCTACTGAATCTGATCCATATTGTGAGTAACACTATAAGCCATTAGGCTTGGACCAGACCAAATGTGTTTTGGCTGCTGCACCACTGGAGTAAAGTACAGGATGAACCTGGAAAACGTTCCGGATCTGCTACACAATGGATCAGAAACTCTTACGAGACAAAGTTCAGTTTGTCCAACGCTTTGTGCAGAAGTGCTATTGTGTGCGCTGATTGGTTGACCTCCCGATGCCTGAAGGAGAGTGATGTAATGCAGAAAGCAGCGGGAGTTGCCTTGTGACTGCTCGTGCACGCTGACAAACAGAGATAGGAGTAGATAAGAGCAAAAGTCTGCAACTGAGACAATCCACCCCCAATGGCAACTGGTCGAAAAACAGAGGACGGACTTGAGCAGATCATAAGAAGATTACAGCTGCTCAAACAGCCAACTGCGTTTACTCCGGCCCGCTCAGAACAGCTACGGATTCAATTTCACCGCAGTCAGTACACGGAGTACGCACACAACCTGAAGTGTGAGGGTTTGTTTAGAGGAGATGGGTCACGGAGACTAGATTTGGAAGCTTTGAGCTGTTTTCCTGCCCTTGTTGCTAAAAATAGACACTCATATTGACCAGAAAGAATGAAATCCCTAATTCATAATAATACATTGGAGATCTGGGTTCTTTCATGCTTGTTTCACACTATCCACCAAGAGCAACCCCGCTCTAAAACCAGGAAGTGCATGTTCTGTTTGTGGGGTCTACAACACAATTGACATTCCTTCTCCGACTATAAAAATAAAATCTGCCACAGGAAGACCGTCAGTGCTGACCCGGCGTCATCAGCGCTCACAGCCTGTCAGTGGAAAGCAGCTGCAGCTGTTCAATTCGGAAAGCTCGGATTATAAAAACAAAAGGAAACGCAACCTTCGTAGCACTAATCGCACGGATACGTTCGCATCTCGGCTTTGTGTAAATCCGGTGTAAAGTCTTTGTACTTTGTGTAAAGTCGTACTACAATCAAACGGAACGAAATAAAAAGGCTTTTTACTAAAGCTGGGAAATATTACGTTACACTTTAATATCAATATTGTGATATACCTTTCTGAGAGCATCCTAGTTATCGTCCATGTCAAGTATAAAGCATGATGGGGCATGCAATTACAGGAAAATAATCAGGAATGTGATGCAGCCTGACGTGAAGCGGAGTTACTTTTCAATCCAATAACATGCTCCTAAAGTGCTTTATTCCTCTTATACCAAAGGAATTAATACGGACACATTTTTATCTGTTTATAGTTACATTGAATTTAGTGGAACATCTGGGATACAATGCACGTTGGTTCCTGTGATCACCTACATTATAGCAGCTGCAGTCACCCCCCCCTCACCAGTATCTCTTTTTGTCTCCCGATATTAAAAATAACGCTTCTACGTCCGACGGCCACCAGAGAAATGTCAAATAAACATGTCGGAGAAAACATGACCATGATCAACAATTACGCAGCGCGTCCCTGTGTCAGCTGTTACTATAGAAACCTTATCTTATTCAAACAAACATGTACTTCTGTCACGTCCCCAGCTTTATTCAACACTGTACACGACGGTAACAGCTCTGCTACTCCTCCACACACCTGCTGTTTTACACACTCGACTCCGCAGCTGTTCGCCAGGTCAGCGCTTCTTCTACCTCCGTTTAAATCGACACTACTGAGGTAACAAAACAGATTAAGTACAAAGCAAACCTGCCAGACATAAATACAGACTCCATACTGCACACATCAACCACAAAACACCTACTTACAGCTTTTAAAGGCAAACATGATGAATTAAAGGGGAAACGAACGCAATGTTCACTCGGACTATAAATAAAGGACGCTAATATTAACTTGCGTGTTGATTTTAGTGGTAAAACTGAAGATGAGGGCAGAATGAAGTAACAGGAAGTGAGCCGTTGTAATTCTGATGAAGGAGCTGACCATTCACACTCCTTCAGACAGGACGCACCAAATAACCCGCTCCACGTCATACCTGTTCTCAAACACGGTGAACATCGGGAAGCAGAGAAAGATTATAATATGGAGGAGAACGTCTCTCCACTCGGTGACATTTCTCACACGAGATGAGTGTGTGGGTGCGATTATGCATGGCTCCTAGGCGACAACATTCTCACAATTCTCCTTTCACACACACACACGACTATGGAAAAGGCCGCGTGGAGGGCAGATTCAAATCACACAAGCACGCACTCTACAGAGCCTTACTAGAGACAAGGACACAGCTTGAATCTGTCTGATGAATGCAGTACAGTTGTTGGTGAGGGAATGCTGATGTCAGCCCAACTTTGTTACAGCTTGTTGGACTATGTAAATCCTGCACACTGAAACAAAACAGCATTGATGAGAAAAAACCAAAGTACTTCATCATAAAATCCAAGATGTGACAAAAATGTAGATTCGAAAGCCATAAACAAATTCCATTTGCCTTAACTGCTTTCAAAAGCACTTGTCTATTAGAGCGCGTTCACGCCACACTATGCGATACGGTTAGGAATCGCAAAACCTTTACAAAACCTTTTACAGAAAAAGTCCCTTGCTGTAATGTGGGTTTCCCAGCACAGTAGTACATATGAAAGTAGGGGTTCTCTGGAGACTGTGAAGCTGTGACTAGTGATGCACATCAACAGCACCACAATTTACTTTTAGACAAAACAGACATGTGGCTTACTTTTGTTTAAAAAACAAACATGATGAGGTTGATTGTTCGCCGAGACAAACCCCTGAACATGAATGGTGGCATGGGGCCCAAAACAAAGCCCGGGGTGCCAATACTTTAATCATAGTGAAACCCGGGAGAACTTGGAGTACAACCAAAACACAACGAGTCTGTTCTTTTTTGGGGCTGAAACACAAATGACGTTTTACCGAGAACGATCCAGGTGCCTTGTACTTCATCCACTGGTCCGTCACTTGCTCTGGTCCCAGTGTCGTGAGCGAATACAGTGAATACTATAGAGTGTACTGGGATTCTGCCTCGCTTGAAGATTCTGGATGTTACATGAATCCCGGGAAAGAAATGCACAGAACCCCGACGCTGTTACTGGAGACCGGCGAGCAGCACTACTGTTCTACCCAAGGACACGATCAGGCCGATTCTGTGATACCGGTGTGTGACCAATTCAACAGTCTGCACTATTTCTAGCTCCACACTTATGCCTCTGTTTAATACACCTGGAAACTGAGCAAGAGGGGTAACCAAAATTAGATTATATGAAAACAACATCGTATTCCAAGTGTTTCATTCCTCTTAACTTATTAATGAATGACATGTCTAGAGTTAGATGCTATCACGTGAGCGAGAAAAGGAGCTCTGGACAGTCATTCCATCAGCAAATAAACATCTCATCACAGAAAGCTTCACTATATTATTACTGTTGGATCAGGAGGCGTGTCAGCTATACAACCCCCCGAATAATTACCACGCTGAGCAGAGCTGGCACGATGCCACGATTTCTTTTCCAATACTGATACTGAACCTTGAGTATGAGCTGATCTCGATACCCATCTGAAATGTTTCTCCTGGACAGGATTGTGACGCTATCAGATTGGTGCCATCTCTGGTAGAAACATCAGACAAAGCGCATTAATGTAAACCTGTGATGTGACTTACAGCTGGCACTGCAGTTAATCCCTGCCATAATGGCAAATAAAGCAACATCTTCCGACCAATCAGATGTGAGAACTCAACAGTGCTGTGAGATAGTATCAGATAACACTATTTAAAGCTGCACTAGGTCATACAGAAAGTGTCCCTCTTACATCGTTTACATTCTTTAAGATGTTAAAGTCTTGGAAAGATGACCCGTTTTACTTGTTTTGTTTGGTAATCCAATGCTTGGATTGGTTTCTGCTAACTGAATCACCGCAGCTTAGTAACCTCACTCCTCCTTCTGCTGTCAGCCATGCGTCATCTTCACTGCATCACATACGCCACTTTAACCTTTATAATTTCCTAGAAAAGTTTTATTAATCCTGAAAAAATTTCCAGTTTCAATAATGTGTAACTTTTTCTAGTGGCCAAATTGTGCTTGATTATATTTTAACTGTGCATGTATGTTCATTATCCATTTTCTCATTTGTGTCGTAGATAAACAGCCACTTGTCTCTTTTGTGTCGAAAGACCTTTGGTTTCTCCCATGGTAATGAACAGCAAAAAGATTTTATATGTGTGTAAGTTCATAAATATACCCCAGAGAAATAAGACAACAGAGTTCAAGCGGACTGGGAGCAAACTGGAAAAAAAAAAACATATAACAAATAGCCTTTATTTAAAATATTCCTTAAGGGTGTGACAAAACCGCTTCATGTCAGCCTGCATTACATCACCCTGTTGTTGATTATTTAACAATAACACACCCGTCCCGCTTTATTCCTCTTAAACAACATCAGTTATTCCAAGGATGACTATTTCATTTGAGTAAAAACAAAACAAAAAAAAAAGGCATGTAATAATTTGTTATCCACATTTCATGGTGGAATTTCAGCATAGAACTTAATTAGGCACCCGATCTACTTTTCAGAGGACTCGAACAGATTGCGTCATTATAAATAAATAATGGTCGCTGACACATGAACTAAGCAAAAGCTGTGACACAATCAGGAAGACACTCAGTGTGCGCCCTGTGCTTCTGGGGGGGGGGGGGGGGGGGGGGGGTAAATTATTTTTTAAAAACAACA
>JAQQZR010000004.1:9348609-9359035 GCA_030068235.1 Notoglanidium macrostoma
AACGGGAAACTCAAGAGAGCCATGATATTATGTTCTTTACAAGTGTATGTAAACTTTTGACCACAACTGTACATATGTGTGTCAGCTTAGTTTTGTGGACTAATGTCCTATTGAAAATAAATAAAATAATTCATTTAAATATTTTTGATACATAATTAAAAAACACCTCAATACATAGTTTCAGTCCAGAGTGTCCTGAAATTTGGTTACAAATTCCCAAATGAAAATGCTGGAGCATAATTTCCTTTAGCTTCATATGCATGTTTTTTTCCACAATTCACATATCATAACTACAAAAGATTGAGATTTTCCAATAATATTCATCGATTTTAAAAACCGCACAATTGAATTGTACCTCTTTTACGATCAGTTTAATGAAAACCTGATGACTCCAGGATGCACAGTGCAAAACAAGCAAAACAGCCCTGTGGTTTATGACATGAATACCTAAAACACCCACAGTCCCTGAAGAAGGAAGTCTGTGGTTCCCTCTTTTGGGATATGTTTTATTGATGACCGAGTTAACTTTCCTTAACTATTAAAGTGAGGAGGTAAATGAAAGTTGAACAATCTTAAATTCTACCACTTTGCAGTTCTTTGTTTTTTAACTAAGAGATACAGGATAACATGCCCAAAGCCAAACCTACTGCTGAGCTTTCTCCTTTTGGAGCTGAAACAGCTGAGCTTAATTCAGAGTGTGGTCGAAGCTGAAAGCAATTAAGAGCATACCCTTCTTCACATAGAGTGACTGAAGTTAAATTTCCATGGAAAAGCAGTTTTTTACTGTTTGATCTATGTGTACCTACAGCAACACTTAGCTGTCTGCCTGTCAGGACTATAGTTTCATTAGTTTCACTGCTGCTCTGTTTGTTCAAGCACTGTCACAGTACAATCGGGTGTTCATTTAACATGCAAAATCAATATGTAGAGCTAAAACAGAGGAAAACTGTGCTGGAGAATGGCACTGTATGTGAAAGTAGGAGGAAGTGAGTACAGCATGACGCACCACAGTGGATCATTCTGACAGGAAGACAAAAAGGCAGGATTAATCCTGAGCATGAACAGACATTCTGTGATCTAAAAATGAAATCTTCCTGCTCAGGCTTTTAAAGAAAAAGGAAAAATCATGTGGGCCTTGTGTGAGTTATGGACAAGCCTCTGACCTCCAGAGAGGTGAAGGAATAAACATATATAGGGTTTCCAGAGATGGAAGTAGTAATTAGAGTTGAGTAATTAGTATTCCTTATGGAAAAATGTGACTATCTGCCAACTTTCCCAACTAACCAAACAACCAAAAAACCAAACAAACCAAAAAACATACAGCATCAGTAGATCTTGAAAAGGGTCATGAACAGGAATGGAGTTTTATTTTAAACTACTCTGTAAAGTCATGTTACGATTAAAGGAGCGGTCTGTATATTTTGTATCCTTCTGTTGCCTGCAAGGGAATTGTAATGAACATGTGTGTGGCAGTTTGCGAAAACTTCACATACTGACATTTTCTACATTTATAGTTTTGAAAACCACAGACTTTGAGGAACTAAAACAGTATGTTTTTGCTTTTGCGTGTATTCCAACTATAAGCGGAGTCCTAGCATTTTAAAGAGAGAGTATATTATTCAGCAGAAACACTCAATTCTGGTCAAAATCAGATTTTTGGCTGTTCTTAAGGAGTTTCAGCACTTGTGACTTCAGACAGGTTTTTCCGGACAGCCCCAGCAATTTATAAGCTCTTTGTCCTTAACTGACCCTACACTATCTATAGAAACCACTTATTCCATGTGTGTTCCCTTTTAAGTAGTGACAGGTTTCAGCTGGGGGAGGAGCTTGTTTCTGGGTCAGAAAAATGTAAACCTAAGCCTATGCCAACACAAATACATTTAAAGTTTAAAATGCATAATTTTGCTACATTTTACACCTGGGGTCCATTCTACTCCAAGTTTTTGAGCCATGACAATGGAGCGTTTTGGGAATGCTGCTGGCCTCATTTTAGTTTGAAAACATCTTAGTGTGGACAGTCAGAAACGGAGGCTTTTGAAAACAATGACACCAACGTTCATTTTCTGATTGGGTCTTATCAGTCATGATGTATCCTTCCCTGATTTGTCATGCGCCTATCATGTGACCCTTTTCTGGAAAGGAAACAAACGGCATCAGCTTTGACTACCAGTGGTGAATACAGGATAGGTAAATTGTGCAGATGTTCTGCATTTTATGCATTTTATAATGCTACCATGCTATAACTATCTACATGCGCAGGAGGCAAGCTATTATTCGAGCAATCTGCAACTAAGCAACCACCTGAAGAGTAAACAATCTGCTTCCTGTTTATACTTGCACGCACATGCCCATTGTACATGAATGGTCATGTGATATGTGTCTTCATGCCTGTTAGTATGAACGTAGATCGTTTCTAATACAGAACAAAAACGCTTGTCTGGACGGAGGTCGATTTTGTTTCAAAAGGCCGTTTTAAAACCAAAATGTATTAGTGTGGCCTAAGTTTGCAAAAAAAAAAAAAAAACTTAGCCAGATCTACTTCAATATATGTCATTTTTATGTAAACTTTAAAATGATGAACTAGAAACACTGTTCACAGCTGTGTCTAGCCAAGACGACTTAGCTTATCAATTCTCATTATCAAGCTTCATCAACAAAGTGACTATAGTGTTACAGAACCATCCTAAGTGAAGAAAGAAAGAAGCTGATTAAATAAGAGCTCCAGTGGGAACACAGATATAACACCAAGGCTAAATAATGTTTTATTTGCAAAATCTCTCAATATTATACAAAATCCTTGATTAGAATACACTGACTACCATTTTACACATTATCAGTCATGAATGGGGTGATCAGTGACAGCGGAGACAAGCTGAGGATATTTTACTGGACAAACTCCAGATCTAATAATGACTAAAGCCTAACAGAATTAGTCTAATCAAATCAGTCTGACTCACATGAACCAAGTTACAGTGAACAAAAGCAGAATAAAATAAACCCTCTACCCTCAGACACACAGATGAATGCAAATACAAAAGAGAAACACAAACACAATCGGACTTATAGTAAACACAAACACAAGCTAAAATACATGCACACACACACACATTTAAATATACCTCAATAAACTGACTGACACTTAAGAAATGCAGGCTACAATATTCCTAACAGACGTACACAAGTACAGATTAAAATAAGTTTTTCATAGCATGAAGTGATCCAGAGACAGTATACAGTGCCACACCAAGGCTATTTTAAAATGCGCTTTGAGCATTCAGGTCACAAATGGACTGCCGAGACACATCGCCGTTTACACCTGTGTTTATCATGCGGCTCCAAGGTGTCCAGCTGACCACTTTTGTTCAAATTTCGTTACTGCCTTCATTACTTCTGCTAGAAGGTCAAAGGTCCGCGCACAAAATTATGTTAAAATGTAAAATCTGCAACATACCTTCGTTATTTTCTTGCACTCCAACCATGTACATCGGAGCTCCTCTCCATTTTTTTCTAGTGTGTCGCGCTGTTACCAAAAAAATAACCGCGTCCAGCATTAATGGCGTATTTTCCTGTTATATGCATGTTGCGGACACATCGGTGTTTATACTGCAGAAGATATGTGGTTAAATGTGTCCCAGACCACCCCGGCAAGTGGTTTGAGTAAATGCGTCTTGGAGGTCGTTTACTTGTATTTAGCGCTATCCAGTTGTGATCATATCACCCAAGACGCATTTTAATACCAAGTGTAAACGGGGTCTAAGAGTATTTGTGAACCTAAGGACATTTCAACCACAAAATTATTTTCTGTTGTTAAACAAATGAATTTGTCAGTTTAACGTATAAAATGAATCAGATTTCCACGGATTAATTGAAAGGCTTTTTTCTTTCAATGCAAAACTGCTTTAGTCAAATTTGTCCTAAAAGTAATGCATTTCATAAATTCATTCAGTGCATGAAAATGTTTGTTAAACACCTCAATCGCTTGCCTTTCCAAATTACAGTTTCTCTATCTATATTATCCAAAACTGTCCAATTAGCCCAGAGATTTTGTTTCGGCATTGTCTACAAATTTAGATTTAATTTGACAGTTTATTAGTGTACTGAACACCATGAGAATATAACTGACATGAAACATAACAGACCACCAAAGAGAAAACTAATTTCTCTAAAGACACACAGCTACACGATATGAAAGCTGGTTTGTGACTTCTCTGCTTTGTTCTGTTATGTAACTGTGTGGTTCTGGTGGGCATGTTTATGCAGCCTGGCTCCAGCAACTTGCCAGTAAATGGCACTTACTTACACGGAAAGATGAAATTCTCAGCAAGATCAAACTCATATCCTCCTGCAATTTGTGTCCTAAGCTAGGACTTGGTGGAACACTCCTTTCTTTCAGAACATCATGCCACAGAAAAGCTCTTTAAGGTCATGCCAGAGTGGCCATCCCTCTCATGTCCTTACATGTTTAATTTCAAGCTTGCCTGGATTTTGACTTTTTTTAACTGTTGAGCAGTTATGTAATGTACTCTATACAAATAGACTGCATATATACAAAACATTTTACCCTGATGAGGGATGTTAGCTGGGTTTGTCTGATGGGGATGGAATGTATACTCTTGTACCGTGTGTGTGTGTGTGTGTGTGTGTGTGTGTGTGTGTGTGTGTGTGCACATGGTTGTGCCAGGCCCACACTCCATTCTGCATCCTGTGCCTGTTTCCTGATGGGAAACTCTCTCCTTCCTGCATCTATCCCCTGGATCACATTTCTGTCTTTCTGTGAGACTCCTAGAACCATCTGGTACTCAAAGATTTTAAGTTTGAACCTCCTGAAATATTTGATGTTAATTCCAGTGCCATTCATGATTAACATAATACACATGCAGACAAATGAATATATACATATCAAATAATAGTTCTACACCATATTTGCACTATAGGGATGTTCTTGATAAATCATGCTAATTCCTATTATTTTACCCCAGACTTCAAATGAACACGTCCCTTTGTTTGTTTAATCACATTTATTGATTATCAACTACTAAGGTGGGACACAGGATTGCATTTTCCTGATTATGTTGGAAAGCTCTGATCCAGTGAGCTACATTCTGAGCTCAGGGATATTGAGGTGACTGCTGATGAAATATTGGAGGTCTAGAGACAGAGTGTTTTATCTCCTAATGTTATTGATATGGCAAGATTTTGTACATGGTGGATTGTTAAATGACAAATTCTGAACACCATCTCCACTTCTACTACTGCCTAGCATCCACTCAAGATGAATGAGCATGTCATGCATCTCAATTTCATCCTACAGATTGTGAAGAGATTTTATTTAGCATGTTTCCTTATCCCTACTGGAAATTAATTCCTGGCTAAGCCACTGCCATTACTGATTGTGGGTTCTCAGGTTGTCTTTTGGTTGGGGAAGAGAAAGATAGGAGATGACAAGAGGGACTGGTGGGTCGGTGGAGGGTAGGAGGGTTACAGGTTCAGTATGAGTTGGATGCCTCTGTGATAAAGCTATGCTGTGTTAGAACATTAAAGAAGAGTCAGGAACCTGAATGTTTTGATGTTTGGAATTCTTTACAGTCTCATGCTTGCATACATGAAAGAAATGAAACGAAGCATGGGAATTCTTGCACTGTCCACACTTCTGCACTGCTGGTGGATCACAGCACGAAGCATTGGGCTTCCAAGTTTCAGGGCTGAAATATTAAGCCTCTGCTTCTCTTTAATTGTCCATAATTAGAAGGACACAGACAGCTGAATCCTCACCCTGCCCTGATGGGAATGTCCCAAAGCGTGCACCCCACCCATATAGGATCCCAAATTACAAACTAACATACTGTACTTAGACACCCAAATACTATGACACAAACATGCAGCAAAACATCAGAGGGACATTTAAGCCTGTATATTATTATCCTTAACATCCTTAACCTTTGGGAGACAGCGCCTCGGGCCATTTTCATAAAAAAAAAAAATGTAAAGCATGTTGTTATACAGTAGAAAGTCACATTAATAAATAGACCACTTTCACATAAAACCATCAAGGAGGCTGTTTGGGCTCACCAGCAGAAGCAATAAGAGCCAAAGTCTACAGGCGAACTGTGGCAAGTTCTCCAAGACTGTTTTACAGCCAACCAATTATAAAGACAAAGTGTGGTCACACCAAATATGTATATATATTATGTTTCACTGGATATTGTTCTTAATGGTTATTTTTGGAATTTCATTCTCTGTGCATGTGCATAAGGATAATATTTTTACATTGCATATATTATTATGCTTTTGCACCACAAGACCCCTCTCAGCAGAACTGGTTTAGTGTAAGTACTACACATACCACAAGCATACTATATCCATAGCTAACAGTCACTCTCTCTCTCTCTCTCTCACTCAGTATGTGTGTGAGTATGAGAGAGACAGCGAGAGAGAGAGACTGACTGTGAAACTTTTTACAAACTGGCAGCTGATATTTACCAAGTACTCACAGCACAATCACTACAAATCTCTATCCCATGAGTGTGTATAGTCTGGTTAGAGTGCGTCTTACACTAAACACTGCAGGCCTTTCATCTTGTTCGCTCATCTATAAGAGCCAGAAGGAAATAGACTGTTGTTTTCCTGCCACCTACTGCAATTTCATACAAAAGCTATTGCTTTTGCTTTTTTTCACAAAAGCTATTGCTTTTGTAGTTTTATCAAGTGAAACATCTACTACACCATGTGTGCGTGTTTGCGTTTGCGTGTATCATGTTTTTATAACCTTATCGTCCTCACAAGGATAGAAACATCTGACAATTTTACCCTTGTGGGGACACAATAGTCCCTAAGACTATCCGTTTTTTTAAGCAAAAATGTAAAAAAAAATAGAAGAGCCAAAAAGTTTCCTTTTCATTACTGAGGTTAAGGTTAGGGTTAGTTTTGGTGCAGCCATAGCATTAATTAGCTGCATTATGTCAATGGAATGTCCTTACAAGGATAGGAATAACAGATAATCACCTATGAGCTAAAGAGTTTCCACACACAGTACAGAGATAACTACACATCCGAAACATAATAAGTGCTCTGGCTGGGCTTAGGGATGAGGCACAGCTCCTACACACACTCATACAGAAAAGCACAACTGAACCCTTGGCACTCCTAATAACAGTGAAATGGTTTCAAAGGTTTCCTGTAACACCAATAAATGATGACTCTACAAATTAGAGTTCAAATAATAGCTACATCATGATAATTCAATATTGTCGATATCATTTAATCTGTCATAATGGAAATACAGAAATACTCTCTATGTGCTGATATAGACAAGTCTGTAAAATGTATTCCTTGTGCTTTGGCTCCCTCTAGTAGTCAGAGCTTGTTACAAACCCATAGGTGACCCCATAGACTTCACCCTAATCATTTTTTTTTTTATTCTAAACAGTTCAATTGCTTGGTTGTCCCCAGATACTCTGGTGTTAAAAAGTGGTCAGATTTGTTATAGCTTTTATTTCATTATCACCAGTGATAGCAGGTCATGACGTTAAATGGGAGCACAGTTAAATGGGAGGTTTTTCCTTAATCATGACTGATGATGTGTTATGGATGTATCAGTGAAAAAAAAAGGGCTTAAATAAATGAACTCCAATGGACGACAAATTTAGGGCGACTTTAAGACGGCTGTCAATGATTGGATCTAATGAATCTGCAGTCTGGCTGAGCAAGAAGTCAGCCCTAGCCTCTACTTCACTGCTGGTGCTATAGTTCTCCGTTCACAAAAGGAAAAATGTATCAACTTCAAGCCGTTTCTTAACAGTAAATGAGACAAAATGGATGGCAAAAATTGAATCTTGTTTTTTTTTTTTGTGAAAGAGAGGGAAGGCTTAGCTTTGTTAGCCCATTTATAACTGCCGGCCCTGCTTATTTTAGTTACAGGTCTCAATTTCAATAATTATATTAGGTTCCTACAATAAATCTGTACTGCAATCATAAAGGGATATTTGTTTTAAACCAAGATCTGAGCACGAAACACACAGGCAGAGAACTTACACTGTGGGAAGCCTGGTTGTTGTTGAGATGATCTTGGCTGAGGGGACTCAGTGGAACATCACTAGAAGATCCATTCTGATGGCAGTCGAGTGTCACATGATCACGACACTGTGCATGACAGGTGTACTTACAACCTGCAGAGAAGAAATGAGGAGAGCTGACAAAACATAGACTTTAAATGAGAAAGTTGGTTATGTTATAAGTAGATGAATTATAACATCAGGAAAAAGGCACATAAAAAAAGTTGGAGTTTTATTCTGTACTTTTAGTTAGAGAACCAAAAGCTGAATTTTATGAAATTCAACTTCCAAATTGTAATCCAACCATTAAAATTTTAGCAACAAAATAGAATTTTATTTATTTGTTTGTTTGTTTATTTGTTTGTTTGTTTAAGCCATTACAGTATTTTATTCCTGAACATTCAATCCACAGAAACGAGTCTAGGTATACAGAGTTAAAAATGTAGGATTTGTATTAACAGTTCTGTTATAATTGTTGTTGTTGTTTTAAAAACATTCATTCATTCATTCATTCGTCTTTAACCCAGTTGACTTATGTTCATATATATTGAGGAGGTAATATTGAAATTCATATAGCATCATATTACTGTTTTGTTTTTTTTTGTTTTTTTAAGTTGTCTATTGCTTTTAGTATGTCACAGTGGACAGCAAAGAAAAAAATACCAAATGAAGAAAAGTGAAGAACCTGTTTCCTTTGATTTCTACGGATTTCCATGTTTCCCCTGATTCTTTTGGTGTTTCATGGCAAGAGCTTACGCTCAAAGACAGTGGTTAATGTGAAACACTGTTTTGGATGCTTCTACTCGTTAAAAAAAAAACAAACATATGAGCTCGATGTGAGCTACATGTAGGTGACTTTAATAATCTGAATGTGCTGAGGAGAAAATCAGTGTAACCCAACTCTGAATCAGAGAATACATAAATGTCGACAAAATATACCATAATAACTAAACAACAAATGTAGCACCCATACGAAATTCATTTTGGAATTCTTTAAAAAAAATAATAACACTTTCATGCACCGGGTTATACTGCATGCAGACCTTAAGAACCAGAAGCCTAGAGGATGATCTGTATCTTTACAACTCGTAGTGGTCCCTACTGTTTTTCAGAGTACATTTCCATTATATCTTGGTAAACAAAAATGCATGTACAATACAGTTGATCGGAATCTGTAACGTGTTCTTTGTGAACTTACAGCAGGTGTAGTTAAGGTAAATAACCCAAAGAGAGAGAGTGACTGTTTGCATATTATGCAAACGCTGCAGAAAAAGCAATGCTTACTTTAAGGCACTCCTATTTGCCAAACAAAGACAATCCATAGGACACCAGTGAAGAACAAACTTCTCAGAGAAAAGTAAAAAAGAGGGTATAGGTGATATACCAACAGATGTTAGATTTGTATTTTGAAATGTTATTTGAATGTTTTTTGAATGTTAACATGATTTTTTTACATTCACCCAGCCATAGAAACCGGACAGCAGAAGAATGACAAGAATTTTAGGCACTGACTATGATCCCTTATCAAATTTAATCTTCAGCTCAATGGAGTAAAGTTTGACTTTCCCTAATGTCTTCTATTCTTACATTCTGACATTAAGGCAAAAAGATGATTAAAAAAGTAAGCATGCTTCAGAAAGTCCACTCTGATCCAGCATGATGTAAGACTGAAAGGCAAGGCGAGGGTGTGGTACAGGGCATCCTCAGTGTGTGCTGAGAAAAGTGATGTACACCAGCCCTCTCGTGCGCAATCACAATCATGGCACTCAGCACAGCACACAGCGAAGCAGCGACACACAGTGAGCAGTCATGACATGTCAGTCACCCCGTTATCACAACCTACCTGAGGACTTGCGCCTGAATTGATGGGTGATTTTGCTAGAAAGTTTGCACACTGCTGCTCCCATTCCAGCCAAGCCTCATGTGGATGAGACCTCTCCTTTCTCTTTCCCACCTTCCCTCACTCCCTCTACCCACTTTGCTCTGAGCCTGCTTGATGAACCTCCATCAGGCACAGCCTTGTCCAACACACAAAGATACTGTTAACCTTGCACAATAACTCCCTCACATTCACAGTTCACTTTCAATCCATCTGTGATTTCCTCTCCCTCTCCCTCTCTGCCATCCTTTCACTCTCTTGCTCCCTCACCCATTCCTGATGTGCTGAGTGAGATTATTTTGCCTATCAAATGTTGCATCTCTAGCTAAGCTGTGATGGACACAGAGGACAGCAGGAGGTGAGTAGTGAGAATGTTTTTGTGAGCTAAAAGTGAATTCGCTGAAGGAAATTACCCATCCATCACATGCATTAAAAAAATCTGAGTGGGTAACTTTCAGAGAATATTCATTAAAGGTGCAGATTGTCATCTGAAAAG
>JAQQZR010000004.1:9366081-9379043 GCA_030068235.1 Notoglanidium macrostoma
GTGTGTGTGTGTGTGTGTGTGTGTGTGTGTGTGTGTGTGTGTGTGTGTGTGTGTGTGTGTGTGTGTGTGAAACCTTGCTCTGGTGGCACACCTGTTACTTCTCCATCAAATTCTGTCTTTTCCTTTAATTGTTTTTCCAAAATCACACACTAAGGTGTTATAAAGAACCTCTAGGGCAGTGGTGTTCAACTAATATGTGGAAAGGTCCATTTATATAAAATTCATTTCTTGCGAAGATCTGGAGAAGCACGTACATGACAGAATGGCGTTTAATGTTTTTAATGCTTTTAATGCTTAAGGTTTAGGTTTAGGTTATGGCTATAATTAAGACAATTTGGTGTTATGATGTTTGACTGACATGACAGACTTTGACACAGACAGAGTAAATGCATTCTTCTAACTGCATACTTATTGGCCAATTGTCTTTAAATATTCAGTTGTCATTTTGTGAAAAAAGACTTTAAGACTTAATGTCTCTAGCTCTGTAGCTACCCTCTGGTCTAATGAGCTACCTTCAAACATGAAAACTAGAGCCTGTTTTTTCCATGCTCTGGAAAACCACTTAAATTTCTTTTTGACAGAAACAGACATGATGTCCGTATTTGCGGATCCAGCCAGAAATAGAGATTCCTGTATGCTCATCTAGCGCTCTTCTTCCAGCACAACCTGAGTGAGGAATTCCACATGCTCCAGATTTCATTCCTCTCGGCTCCTGGCAGACTGGGATCCTAATAGGCTACTGAAACAACACCAAACTGCTAAACAAAGGGCAGGCCACTCAGCTGCCCATCAAGTCTTCACTGTTCTCAAACCACTCTTCAATAATCACTCTACAGATCATCCACTGAAAACGTTCTCAGGGTTAGAAATTGTATTCGGCAGGTTACTGTGAGGCCATTCACACATGGAAGTCATTCACTTCCTACCATTTAATCTTTACCTTTAACCTCACTCTCCAGGATAGAGAAGCTATTGTTCTGAAACATGTTGTGTCTAAAAGCCCAGACCAGTATGAATCAGCAGAGGGAACACTAAATGTCTTGTCATACATTTAATTAATTTTGTGCCAAGAAACAAATCTGATATCCTGCAAAATCCAAGTCCTTGGAGAAATTACAATGATACGAATAAGTAAAATGTATTTGGATCCCCAGATAGAACATTAATTATGTAGACAGGACGAGTGGCAAGAGGGAAAGCATGCAAGTTTTATGTCATGGAGATAGTGTTGAATGGATCCTGACCATTGACCAGTGGTTGTTTCCATTACATTTTCCTTGAAAATGGGTCTCAACACACTTACATGAAATGGGTCTGCAGTATAGTAACATATACAACAGACTCTTCCAACATAGTTATTTCCACTATTGACGTTCCTGAGCATGGGTCACAAAAGCAACATTAAATCAGTTCTCCTCCTCATCATCATCATCACCATCACCACCAACAACAACATCTTCAGTAACTGCTCTATCCTGCCCAGGGTGGTGATGAAACTAACAAACAAGAGCTTGAATTTTGTAACTCTAAGTGCCATCTCTTCACACAATTGAAAACAGGTACTAATCTACAGTATTTAACCTCAAAGGTACGTCTTTTGTATTTTTCACCTGGAAAAGTAAATTCAGTATACGTTTACAATATACTGATGCAATATAATTAGACCATAAGGTCCATTGCTGTACTTTAACTGAGTTTTTTCCCCTCAGGTGAACGCTGGTACATAGGTACATAGACATAATGTTAAAAGGAACCACCGCAGTGTCAAGCAATGTTACGGTCAACAACAGTGTGCTGTTCTTTACTGGTTACTCGGAAATACCATTACATTATACATAACAACAATCAACACATCAACAATTTTTAACCCTTGTAATGATAAAATTTTACTAATTCCAACATGCTGGACAGAAACAAATCATCCAGTAAATGCCCATCTTGTGTCGGGCATTTAAAAAGGACATGCGCAAAAATGATAAACTGATATACACAGCCAGTCAACAGATATATTACAGTTGAATCACTATCATTGCTGCAGACCTAGCAAAACAATGCACATTAGAAATTAACATGGAACCTAAATCTTTGAGGACTTCCTAACTGCTAGTATTACATGTAAGACACATATGGTGCACTACAAGTGCCTAATAAAGTGATAAAGACTTCAGCATTTTCTAATTCAGTAAGTTCTACACTGTTTCAGTAAAATAAGGTCATTTGTAACCAATAACTAATAAACATTTACTGATTCACATATACCCATTCATTGGATCAATTTGTAGAGTATGTAATATGAAGTAATTTAAACAAACTTTTTCCTAATATCCGAATTGCATGTGTCAGTTTGTAGTTCCAAAACAAAGTATGTATTCTATTGTAAATATATAAAAATACAACACATAAAAGGATATTGATAGGAATCACATATGGATTCCTTCCAGAATAATCAATTACAAATTGCATTTGTATGACAAATACGTATCGATGAGTAAGGTCAACGTCAGGCTTAAGCAACGTCAGAAGCTGATCATGGCAACAGGCTTCAAGTTTCTCCTAATAGATAAATACAAGATGAATCATTTGAAATACTCTGTAGTATTTCAACAAATAAATCATTGCTCTACAGTCTTGACATGGTCAGTGTTGAATTCTAAAAAGGAAATCCCAGTTATTAACTTTCTGTAGAATCACTCAATTCTCCCACGAATCACAACAGCCACCAAGCAACCCACTTACAGCACCGGACACCAGCTCTTAGCCACATGTAGAGATCCTGCATGGTACTGGACTCACCAGAAAGTTTCCACTGAAGGCTGAGCTCCATGCGTCCTGAGCGGCGCATGACTTTAGAGAAACAGTAGAAGAACACGGTTATTTTCCTCAGAGTCTTGCTGAAGCCTCTCCTCAGCGCCATGACTTACACAGCAGCCCCCAAAAAAACTCACACAGAAGTCCAAACACATCTGCGACCCCCATGCATGTGACAAGAATGTGCTCTGGCCATAGTGAGCTGTAGTTTTTCTTTTCTTTCTCTGCCTTTCTGTCTACAGCCTCCCTTCAAAGAGTCCCCTGCTCGAGTGTGTGTGTGTGTATGTGCGTGTGTGTGCATGTGTGTGTCTGGGACCCCATGGTTTTCTACTGTGCACAGTCAGCTGGTCAGGAGGCGGTCCATTGTGGTCCATCATTATGCTGTCACCGAGCAGTGTGTCTCCTCTAGACACACAGTCACTGCTGCTACACAAACAAGCAGATGGATATTAGGGGAGCCAACAGGTGGGTGTCAAATAACAAGACACAATGCAGACGAGCCAGAGAGATGGCTATTCATGATCTGTTTTTTTTTCTGCTGACTTCATGCCATTCTTATAGTTTAAGCATGATAGTAGTGCCATAATGCACAAACACCCTGTGAAGTAAAGTTACTGTATTTATGGCTGCTAAAAGGTTGCAAAGGGAAGACACAAATGAAAGGTGTTGATTAATTATCAGGCAAATCACATGTTTATATTAATATTAAGTATAATAATGATAAGTTACAATGAGATTTTTATGGAAAACTCTCCACATAAATATGATAAGTTTTTTTGTGAGGTGATGTATATTTAACATTTTTGGAAGGAGTCTCCAGTGTCAGCACCTACACGGTAACTCTACGTGGTCTTCAGTATGGAGGGCTTTAAGGTTTCTCATGAACATGACAAGTTGCAATATTTTTTTTAACTTTAAGAGAGAGAAAAAAAAGAGAGGTTAGAGAGGGAATGACTGTTAATACCGGTACGTAAGTGAGAACAGGAAGTAACTTGCGTTGCAATGCTCCACAACATTAAACGTAACAATAAACAGATAAAAAGTACAACATCGCTTCAGGCCGTATCACATCACCCTGTTTTTTCCCTTAAAAGGATGCCTTATTCCCTATATATAAAACCTATTACTGAAATATAAAGAGAGGTTACTGAACAATAAACATGTACTATATCAAAAATGATCACCAAATAATATATGGAAAACAAAAAATATCCAATGGGCAGTACTTCTGCAGATTGAAAGACCTTAGTGATGAGAGAGGTCAGGGGAGAATAGCCAGTCTGGTCACACTAACTCAAATAAACACTCTTTACAACTATGGTGAACACAAAAGTATAAAGACACAGAACATGACAAACCTTGCAACTACAACAGCAGAAGACAACACTGGGTTTTACTTTAGTTAGCCAAAAACAGGAAACTGAGACCACAGCGGACTCAGGCTCACAGAACTGCGACTGACGGCATGTAATTTTGTATTTTGCACCATACTGTGTAAACTTTAGGCACTGTTGTGTGTGAAAATCCAGTTTCTGAAATACTCAAACCAGCCCATTCTGTTACCAACAACCACGCAACGGTTAAAATCACAGAGATCACACTTTCCCCCATTCTGATGTTTGACGTAAACATTAACTGAAGCTCGTGACCTGTATCTGCATGCTTAATTGGTGTACAGGTGTTCCTAATAAAGTGGACTGTGAGTGTAAAAGAGCCAATAAATAATTTATTTCTCTATAAGTGAAACTAGAGATGCATTTCTGCAAGAAAATGAAAGTTTTCTTCTCCACAGTGCAAACAAAGGTGAGTACGGCTCATGACGGACGGATGTGTGTGTCGGGTGAGTTGGTCCGAGCTATGAAATAAAGTTTGGTGGCTCTCTGATAAAGCATGACCAAGCAAGACTTTGATTCCAAAACTCCATTCATTTCAATGATATAAAAAAAATGACAGGAAAACGAGAGAACGAGTGCGTCTTTCCAAAGGATGTATATCAGCACACGATTCAGGACTGGACAAATGAGTTGAAGCTGGCTTGGGGTCAATATCTCACAGCACAAAAAGTGGTCTGATCGATAATAATAGTGCCATTGTGCTAATAAACCTGATGAGTGGTGTAAAAGATGTGTGATTCTTGCAACCGGTAGGGATAATGCAATAGAAAATCATCCTCACAGGATGCATTTGTTTATCAGAACATGACAGGCTCCTATGTTTTAAGACAGAATGACGTCTCCATTTTCCAGATTTTATGCAAAGATTTCCACTCGTATGTAAGAAAACTGCTTAAGTGACAATTTCTAAGGACTTAAAGTCCCCCAAAACTTGTACGCCTACTGTCCATCATATATCATCCTGTTGTCACTCATTTGTAATTTCTGAATATGGACAATCCTCTGACAAACCATTGCTTTTGTTGTCTTGTATTGATGCAACTACTACCATATTTATTTATATATCTTTCTTCTCACGCATTATATTCTTACCACAATGCTTACTTATCTAAGCATCATGGATTATAAATAAATAATAATGTGTAAACAAAGCAGTTATTTGTCAACTTTAGCAGATAATTACTGGTGTGTTTCATGTTCTCTTACACATCATTACCTTGCATTGTAGGCGTTACCTTTCTAGAAACAAATGTACGAGGTGAACACATTTTTCTAAAGCCCACAGAATGTCACCAAGCAAGTGGAGGCTTCAGCAGGCTACTGTAAACATTTTTTCTTTATTACAACCACATTTAATTTCTTCCTACTTACCCAGAGTAATGCTTTCTGAGGGCAGACGTACATCTTATAACACTGAAGATGCAAAACCCAATCAAATCAAATCAAAACAGGAAAACTGAAAACAAGTGCATGTTTTCTCATATATGCATATATATATATGGCATTTGGCATTAGGCAGATTGCCTTTGTTAAACTTGGTCCTTACACAACGTGATCCTAAAAAAATAAATAAAAATATTTCCAAATTGTTTTGATGAAATATATTTATGGCTTCTTAAAATTTGAATTGCTTAAACATGTTATAGGCAGAAAAATTAAATTTTGGATGAAGCCCCATTTTTCTGTTGTTTTTTTTCCCTTGCTATAAATACAAACACACAACAGGTCTCCCCAGATTGCCACAGCATATTTACACACATAAATGTACATGTACAAGGCAACAATTTCTTGGTAGCAATGTGTCCGAGAGGATATGATAAAAAAAAAAACAAACAAACAGATGGCCAATGAGGAGCAGGGCTATTATCTTAATCACTTGATCCAGTGACTCCTTCACTCTTTCGCTTGCTTATTTGATCACTTGAGTCAGGTGTCATAGTAAGAAAGAGGGAAAAGAAGCTCCAGTGTAAGTCACCTTTGTCCAAGTGTTACATCTGAGTGAACACACTGCACACTACTTGTGAATGAACAACTACTTAAAGGAATACAAAATAAGGCCAGAGTTTAGAGATGGCATTTTACGGACAGAAAGTGAGCTTAGTCCACTAATGGTTTAGGCAAAAAATGCAAATGGGCAAGTTTCCATCCAGGCACTACAGGGGAACAAATCATATAAGCTATATGATATGAATCTGTACAAACAAGACACTTCAGTTGATCTACCTTCTGAGCAGCAGATGCTGGACAAGACAAGACTGAGTTCCTTAGATTCCTATCGCTGTTTCTATCGCAAATACTAAACTTATAGAACTGGAATACTATAGAGTACAACCTTCCTCTATGTTGCTTATCCATTGCAGGTCGCAGGGGAAGCTGGAGCCAATCCCAGCTGACTTCGGATGGGAGGCGGGGTTATACCCTGGACAGGTCGCCAATCAATTTAAAGTAGCCAGTTGACATAATCTGCATGTCTTTGGACTGTGGTAGGAAACCAGAGTACCCTGAGGAAACCCATGCAAGCCCTTTTTATAATACAAGCCACGAATATCATAAAATAAAGGAAATGTTTTAGTCTTCACCTCTGTTTAGACAAAGCAGTGTTCACTTTATATGTGTTTAACACCACCAGAGAGATGTCAAGAAGCCCAGACCTAAGTTCTGATCAAGACTCCATCAGGATAGCATTACATTATTGTCATGAGATTATTAAATGAAAATTTGAAGACCAAGACTCAGAAAACCAGATATATCCTTTAAAAGGCGCACGTTTCTTTGGTATGTAGGTAGATAGTGACAGAATGTCACTTGCTAAAAACCAGTCTGTCAGCATACCGGTAGGTGTGTGTGTCGGTGTGTGCGTGTATGTCGTGTACGCCTGTCACCTATGCTTTGTTTTTGGATACGATACGATACACTGTACTAACGCAAATCAGTTTTCTTAAATTTATTCTCAGCAGTTTACAAATATTAATAGCACACCTGTTCAAATGTATACACAACCTTGATTTCCTTAACCTTAGAATATTCAATAAGATAATACAATTTTTCTCCCCCTAAGAGTTTCTCTAGGAAATGATTTATTCACATATTACATCACACCTGCCTTGCATTTTATTATCTGTGGTCAGGATTCATAGACACTTACTGATTTCTTTAATCCAAGCACACTTGATCCAGATCATGAAGTCCTTAATTAGGGCTTGACGAACTAGATCACGTGGTTTGGAGGTCAGAGGGTCTCCAGTGTTATAGGCTATCCACTAAAGGATAAATGTATAATGGACATAAATGTCAGCCTCGAGCTCCCCCTCACCTGTGCACATCAGGCCCCCCTGGAAGATGATGGCACAGCAGACATCACACCATCCCTCTGATGACTCTTCTCTGAACTCGTGTCCCTCTCCTCTCCTTCCCTGCGCACCGAATATGCTCCTCACATCCGGGGGTTTGAAGCCCTTCTTCCTGGCGCGTGGAGCCGCTCCTCCGTCGTCGGCGCATCTGAGCAGGTCGTTGGGGGCTTCTCTGAGCTTCTTGTCGGACTGTGGATCCCGCGGGACCGGAACTTTCTTCGCTCCTCTCGCCTTGCGCATTTCGGCTCTTCTCCTTCTGACGAGCCTCGGCGATCTTGCCCCACTCTCTCTACACCGAGCGCGCGCACAGGCAGGAAAAGTAGCGCGAGAGGTGAGAGGCGAGGAGCGAGGCGCGTGCCACAGCCATAACCACGCCCTCACACCTCAACACCCAACTTCAACACTATTTGCGCTATTCGAGAAACCATTTTGTAATCAAATATAATGAAGTGAGTCCCTATAATACCTTAAAGCCTGGTTTGAAATGAAAGCAGCATAACTCTTGTCTTTACAAGTGAAATAGACTTAACAAGTGATCAAATTTTGGTTAGTTTTGGGAGTGAACGAGCATGATGACTCACTACTAACGCAACAGCATCAGTAATGTCGGTTTTTTCCGATTGTAATCAAGAGAGAATAGATAGGAACACCTGTACACCTGATCATTCATGCAATTATCCAGTCAGCCAGTAATAAGGCAGGAGTTAAGTCTATATAATAATACAGATACAAGTGAAGAGCTTCAGTTCACATGAGATATCAGAATGGGGAAAAGCTGAGCTCGTGACTTTGACCGTGGCATTGCTGTTGGTGCCAGATAGACTGAATATTTCAGAAACTGCTGATCTGGGATTTTCACGCACAACAGTCTCTAAAAAAATACAGAATGGCCACACAAAAAAAAACCCATCCAGTGAGTTCTGTAGGCTGAAACACCTTGTTGATGAGAGAGGTCAGAGGAAAAATGCCAGACTGGTTCGAGGGGAGGCTACAGTAACTCAAAAGGCCACTCTTTACTGCTATGGTGAGCAGAAAAGCATCTCAGAATGCACATACTGAACCTTGAGGCGGTTTGGCTGCAACAGCAAATGATCATATTGGATTCCATTCCTGTCAACCAAGAACAGGAACCTGAGATTACAGTCACCAAAACTGTACAGTTGAAGACTGAGTAAAGACCTGCTAACATTTCTGCAGAAGAAGGAAAGAAAACAACCCTTTAAACTCAGAGAACAAAAAAATAATAGTAACTAAACTGTAACTATACTACTTATTGTCAGCATAAAATATACCACCAGTATTTAGAAAGAAAAAAAAAGCAAACTGAGACAAAAAATAACAAAGGCATTTTCTCTATTAAAACTTTATTTGATCATTGATCACAAAAATGACAAAAAGCAACTTTTGCATTTACTTAACTAATGCTATTTTAATACTATTCTCAAAATGATATAAAAAGCCCAATAGAAAACACTACAAAAGAAGCCCACAAGTACATAAGATATTAAATCATCCTGAATAGCAGGAAAGATGGACAACGACAGAGGTAATGTGAGGACTGAATAGTCTATATATTGCACAGTAGATACCTTTAGAGCAGAGTGTCAATAACTTACTTTGGATGATCGTAACATCCACAAATTTAATAAATAGCCATCAGTTACTCACAGCTTAATTCAATAGCGAACATTAGAAAGACTATTCAAGTGTTTGTGGAATAACCGTCAACTTAATATTGAGAAATATACTTTTTTGCCTCAAGAAACCAGGCATACATTTTTTCTGACACCTTAGACTAGTTAGCCAACATTAGCCCTGCTTGTAATAGTGAAGTAAAACACTTTTACTTTTCAAACACCTTCTGTAATTAATAGTTCGAAGTCTTTGCATTTTCATTATTGATTCATCTTATATGTATAACAAACAGCATGCATCATGTGATGCTAGGTGTAGTTAATCTTGCTGTGGGTGTTTGAATATTATAGGCTATAATGTGGTTTAGGTGCATTATTGGCTGGGTTTCACCATCAGCAGCTTTTTTATTAATATAATGTGAGACCCAATGGTTACATGTACTTGTCTTCAAATACACTTTTGAAATATTTTAACTCCACCTCTGCAAATTTTTTATTTTGGGGTGGGGTTTTGCCTAGGGCACCAAATTGGTCAGGGCCAACTCTGCTCGATACATATACACATAATGATCTAGTATTAGTAAGATAATATTTAAGTTTTTTCCTGACAAAATTAGGCAAAAATATTTTCAGCACAAAATTACTTAAAATGACATACAACATTTCATCACAGTTTTGACATATTTACTTAGATACGTAAACATTTAATTTTTTTGAAACTTTTTTTTTAATGAAACATTTCATTTCAAGTGACTAGAGCCCTGAGAATAATAAAATATAAAAGAAAATCCCCCCCAAAAAAAAAAAAAAAAAAAAAAAAAAAAAAAAACCCTCTAGGTTTATTGAACCTCTTCCTCGTCCAAATCACCATCTCCGAAGAAAACCTTATCCTGAAAAGAGAAAACAAAATAGACAATATTTTAAATTTAGCATTTTTTGTTAAATAATGAAAAGAAAATTGACCATAATCATCCGAAACAAACGAGGCAAAATGTGAATAGGCGTGGGAGCCAGTTGTAGTGCACTTACATAGCCGCCCTGTTGGATGACCCAGGGGCTGAAATAGTCATTCAGGTATTTAGCACCAAACCCCAGCACTCGGTTCATAGGATGGCTGTCCATGGCGTTTAGGCGGCTGGTCAGCTCACAGGTGAGCGCAATTTCAGTCTTTTTTCGGCTCTCTGCATTAGGAAGCTCATCTGGAGTTATTCTCCTCATAAAGGTCTGAGCCACTTTCGTAAAGAAAGCGTAGGACAGCATTCTCTGCAGCTCTTTCTTAAGCATGTGGTTCTTTTCAATCTACAGACAGATGTTAAACAATTGGCTACTTCAGTATACACAATTTCATACTTTTCCCCCTCTCAATAAAATAAATAATAAATAAATAAAATTTCCCTGCAGTAATGCACAACATAAATGCATAACACAAATAAGACTGTTTATGGGGCCACCTTGTGGACAATGAGTGAACATGAAAAATACTTTACTTGATTTAACAGAACGGTCACCTACTTAACAGATTTGATACACAAAGTCATAAAATACAATATTGCAGAAACTATTATATCAGTGTATCTCAGAATAACCCTTAGGACTCATCATTATAACCATCATAACTATTCTATTATATTACTTTACAACATTATATCCTCATATTGGTACTTGTGATTCATTTATTTCCAATCCTCAAGTGCATCTGCTGGATCAATAAAACTAAATTAATGTGACTTACTTCCTCGTTGAGTTCATCTCCTTTTTCCCGGAGCAGTTCCACTATTCTGTCCACAACATCTGCAGACACAAGAGAAGGATTAGACATCCTGCTAAAACATATAGCTACTTTAACACAAGTCCTGTATGTCAATTTATCAAGAGATACAGAAGTCATGTTTCAATTTTCTCTCTGTTAGGGAAGTAAGAGACATGAATCCAGGCAAGAAAGACCCACCATCACTATCTGTTTCTATTTCTGTAGGTAGGAAGTGAACAGAATCGGTGATCTCCGTCAACTTTTTGACAATTCGTTCCACTTTTTCCTGGTCTGGACCTGCTGAAGTAAAGAGCAACAAGCAGTTACTTACAGAGCCTTAAATGTTATTATATATATATTAATATATAAATTATATGCAGCAATTAAATCTGGACCATATGGGTCATGGTGAACATGTTTCATAATCTGATGACCTACTAAAGCTACAGCCTCTGTACATAATTTTAATGCCAGGACCTGATAGAAATGCTCAATAAAGATCATGGCATTAATGAGTAATTGCAGTGTTGCATTCTGACACTCACCTGAATCTGCAGTTGCCCGTTGTCTATGATGTCTAGACACAGGACCATCATCTTCCTTCCTTGGCCGAATGCATCTTAAGATCTTCGAAAAGCTTCGCTTCTTTAACTTCCCTGGTTTACGGCTGTCCTGAGGTTTTGTAGGCGAAGCAACCTTTGCCTCTCCCACACCGTTGCTCTGTGGGGGGTAACTGTGTGTGGTTTTTTTCTTCTGCGTGTACCTCAGAAGAAGTTGGTACTCTTTACTGTCTTTGGGGAACATCTGTGCAAGTATTTCTGCCTGGTCACTGGTTGTAGAAACACCCAAAAAAAAAACAGTGTTTACACACAGAACTTATGCTTTGTTCATGATTCAACACGGAGAGGAGTTCATTTAAATGATTTCACAACTTCTCTCAAGAGTTAATGCTGGTAGCTAGTGTGTTTTTAAAAATAAATAAAAAAATAAAAAAATTAGCTAACAAATCAAGAGTGTCCAAAGAAAACATGCCTCTGGAAGGTAGGCAGGATCTTTGCAGGACCTACAAGTCTGTGTTCAGTTCATGGATGTTGACTCTTTGGGAATTTAAACTCTAAAAGCAGTTCAAATGAAAACCATCAGCACAAGATAGCAAGTACTAGAGAGACTTGTCGCCTGGGTGTCAGAGCTCAAACCACATTCCTGCCAAGTGGCACATGTGGCTGAGTAAGAACGGGAAAATCTTTTTTTCCCCGACTTGAAAGGATCGAATGACGTCATTTTTTCACAGGAAATTGTGAGTAAACATAGCCTAATTATGTGATGTGAAAAACAAGAAGGTGCATTTGACCACGAAATGCCCTGATACTGCGCGTGAATGTCACGTGAACAATTTGGGCTCACATGAGAAAATCCCATCTGAAAAATTAAATCTACAAATCACAAAAACAAAAACAAAAAAAAAAAAAAAAAAAGGGTTAGATAAAAAATTTCAAACAAATGGATTATATTTAGACACATTTTCACATGTATTTCTTGTGTTTATTTTTTTTATGTGACTTTTCTGTAAGGGTAATACATTTCGTTTACTTGACAAAAAAATGCGATTGTACTTTTTTTAAATCCAATTTCAGATAGCGGTGTTGTTCCTGTTAAAACACGGGCAGGATATCTTAGTTGTAATAGAAGTGAAGTAAAGAGGAAATATAAACTAAAATTCCCTTTATCTCTCCTTGGACAAGTAGCATGTTTATGTAATTCCTCACTTCGTGGTTTGGATCTGAATGAAAACAAAACAAAAGCTCGTAGGATTCTCGGCCGGAAGGTTTTTTCCTTGGTGTTGTGAAAACCCCAACAAAACCTGTCTGCAGAGCCGCAGTTTTACATCAGCAGTTTCAGTCTAACGGCATTCAACGCCAGGACACTTATCTTGGTTTCTTAGCAACTGTTTCGGTCGGGTTAAGGCTGGGCAACGAGATCCCTTCCTGAATGTGTGTGTGTGTGTGTACATATACATATACATATA